>OMLM01021091.1:195091-206316 GCA_900302695.1 Helostoma temminkii | reverse complement strand
GAGCACACACACACACACACACACACACACACACACACACACACACACACACACACACACACACACAAATTCTGATTCTCTATAAAACAAACAGCGGGTACACTGCTTACACATTTGGTGTGTCTTTACAAACACCCAAGAGTTATATAAATGTATAAAAATGACTAAAAAGTGGATTTTGCATGTGACCCCTTTAAGGATTATGTTTGGCAGCAGATTAATACACATCATTTACACAAGTCAGCATTCATGGTAGCTTGGTAGATTTAGAGGAAATAGCAATTTATAACTTCTCTTGAACACAAAAAATGTGATATAAGTAATAGTGTGACCCAGTGTTCTCCAGGTCAGTCAATTAGAAACTTCCGAAAGAAAATAAAAATTTGCTAGCAACAGCCAACATGTTCATTAAAAAGCTCTAAAATCTGATTTTAATTATTTATAGTCATTAGCTCAAACGGTCCTGTTTTTAGACAGATAAATGAAATATACTGTTTGTTATAGTAACATGCATGTGATCCAGCACAGCTCTACGGATGTGTTTGTTAAATATCAAGGAAGAAAAGCAGACAGAGGCATGTTAGTTTGCCAGAAGCACTGCATATTGTTTCAGCAATCGCACTTTGTTCACTGCAGATGAGAAAGCAAAAAGTGGTTCAATAAAATGCTGCAGGTCAAGGCAGCACTTTGGGTTTGGTTTACATCACAGTCACCATAATGGAATATTAGAAAACATGTGCTCTAAAGAACTTTGAATGGGAATAGCGGTTTGCTTGGTTGTTTATACCAAAAAACTTTATTTTCACAAGGACTACAGTGACCTTGCCGTGGTTTCTCATATTACTACAGCAACTGTCCTGGCTCTCACTCTCATCTGCTAAGCTGAACACAGATAAACGACTGATCAAAAAAGAGCGTTTGTTTGAGATGGAGGAAGAGTGGTAGAAAAGTCAGTCCAAGCCTAAGTAGTAGGACAGGCGAAGCGTG
The DNA here is from genome assembly GCA_900302695.1 of Helostoma temminkii. Classification (NCBI taxonomy): domain Eukaryota; kingdom Metazoa; phylum Chordata; class Actinopteri; order Anabantiformes; family Helostomatidae; genus Helostoma; species Helostoma temminkii. Next base: position 205,329 of record OMLM01021091.1, on the reverse strand, counting down.
CCTTGCAGATACAGGGGTTAACTCAACATTTCCTCCCTAAAAACTTATGATGCAAATGAGAGGAAGCACGTCCCTTTCTTTTCTTTATCTCCTTTTATCACTGTCTCTCCCTCTCTGACACTGTTTCTACTTCTGACCTTCCCTCCCGTCCTGTCAACACCCCTCCACTCTGTTGACAGTAATTGCAATTGGGGTGACTCCCTTTTCAGTTCCCTTTTGTGTGATTGATTTCATCAGTGCTCCTTTTTTATATTAAAACCAGATCTGCTCATTTTCCCTTGCTTATCTACTAGGTCCAGTCATCAGGAGGTGATCAGAGACACACTGGAATGTTCCAGTTGCTACGAGACATGATATAACGACCAATATTAAAGGTGGAGTCAGTCAACATTGTCAGTCTGGGACAGTTTAAGAGAGCCAAGATGTTTGCATGCTGTGTAAACATGTGACTGTATATATGATTTAGTTTAGTGAAAGTAAATGGAATAATTTGCACATCTGTTACTGCTGTAAACATAAAAACATATGCTTAATGGACTGTAAAAGTGTCTGGTCTGCTCTCCAGAATGTCGAGTTTGAGTGCTGTTCATTAGGAATAAAGAAAAAATCCAAAGAGCATTTAATAACAACAAACTTGCAGATAATTGCGTAGTGTTGAATGAGCTCCATTTCCTTGTTCACCTGCTTATGGAATTTCTACAGTACTGCCAAGAGCCAATAAAACCGCATATTCAACCTTTGCGAGGCTAGACGCAATAATAACCTCCTCGTTATTATTATGTTGCAAATGGTTGAAATGAAGTGGAAAGAAGGAAACGCTGAATAAGTATTTTTCTGTTTTTATATAGTGGAACCTGTGTGTGTTGCTTCAATCAGATTATATCAGTGTATCGAGCATGACATTGCACAGGTTGGGAGGTTGCAATAAAACTGAGGGAGGCTACATCAGTCTGCACACATCTACTGGTTCATTAATGGCTGATTCTCAAGATCAGATATGTGTAGCTGCTAGAAGAAGGGGACATTCTTGAGAGTCTGGAGTTAGTTTAGATTGATGGGCCCTTGCTTAGATAATCAGCAGACCAAAGGAGAGCTGAAGCAGCTTCTTTGTCTACACTTGGCAGCTGTAGGGGACGGGAGGATTGGTGGGCGGAATATGAGCGTTAGAGAGGAATAAAACTTACACTACAGACATGAGAATGAGACACATCCTTCGACACTAGACAAGCAGTGGGGGGGCTGGAGAGATGCTGAGAGGTGGCGGGGGCCAGACTCCTTAAACAGGGTCTATCCAGACCAAATAAATCAGAACAGTTACAGAGACTGGTCTTGTTGTCTCATGCACAAGGTGTTCTTCAAAAAATTGTTATAGAAACGTCTGGCTGATGCAGCTGTTCTGTCTGAACTTTTCACATTTTATTACTTGTTATATTATTTGTTATATAAACAATTGCTCAGATTATTGTGTGAATGTGAAAACAGTCCTTCATAGTGATAAACCCACAAAGAATTATCACCCAACTGTGGAGTTACTGTCAGTTCTACTTGTGTTTTCTATTTGTTGTTTAACATTACACAGATAATTTATGTATGCTACCTGCCAAGCAACAAACAGAGACCTTATCAACCTATCAAGTAACTACTAGCCGGTAAATATAGTGGAGCACTTACACTATCAACAAACAAATATTGCCTTCAGGAGTAAAGAGTCATGTCTGCTAAATATGTAGTAGGCAAGTGCTTGTTAACAACGTAGTCGAATCTTGCCATTTGTATCTTTGTACCTTGTACCTTAAAACGGCCAACAGATCTAGGGGATGTATTGGCTGTATAAAATAGTATCAGCCTCAGTATTCAGAGGCACATAGGGCCTGATTTACTAAAAAACCCAAATAGCAAGTGTTTAACTGGGTTTGCAAGTATGAAAATTGTGTGTTTCGTTGGTTAGTTTCTTCTGATGACTTACTAAGAAAAAATGCATGATTGACAGGGTAGAGTTTGTGAGGTTCACTGGTGTCTTAGAGAGACTGGAGAATGATCATACATACATACATGCTCTTTTCTTTAATGTAACAATGTTTTCACAAATCTTAACGACTCACCTAAAAGACAGCCATCTCCATACTCATCATCCCTTAATATGGAAGCTGTTCCTCAGAATGAATTAATCATGTACTGACCCTGGGAGTATGGCCACAATGTTGGTTATGACACCACTGGAGTCACAAATCATCTTCATATTTAAAGAATGTGTTTGCTTATGATTCTTGTACACATGCTCAGTTTGCAGGGTGAACAAGTTGCACATGTGTATAGTCAATCAATCCTTAACTCTTGGTAAACCAGCAAGCCGCATTTGACCTCATCCAGTGCGTCCTGATGGAAACTTACAGCACATTTTCTGTAACAAGAATTTTAAATATAGACATGTAAGAAGTTTTGGCATGATGTGTAATGAGTGGCTCCTTCTTAAGAGTGGCTCCAAATCACCCCGTAGCTCACACAACATCTATAGAGTTGTATAGATTATTTTCTTCAGTAAATTCATATATATTAGCATGAGTGAAAAACATGCATTCACAAAGCATTCTTTCGTTTCTCCTATGCCACCTCCATGCCTGAATTACAGCAGCCACCTGTGCATAAGCAGCATCTGTTTTTCAACCATATTAAATACAGATGCAATTACAGCCATTGCAACTGCTCCCAGGCCTGATAAATGACATTGCATGTGCTCAATGTACCTTATGTATTGACATATTCTATTTTATGCAGTCAGGCAAAATTTTCCCGCTTTAAATATTTGTGAAGGCAAAGATTGTGTACCCTTTGTGAATCGCTATATGTTTTTTTTAAGTTATCAAGTTTGCATGTTTTAATGTATGGAAACCTTTAATAAATCTGGCCCATAGTCTTATAAGGAAAAGAGTTGGGTCAGCAATGCTAAGAACTTTCCTGAAGAGACTGAGGCTGAGTCCATTGTGAAACATTTTCTTGTCAAAACCATAAGTATGTTATTTGCATGATGCACTTTATGTATGTGACGCTACACTGTACAGATGTGACATGTTCCGAAATATTTCGGAAGCAGTAATTTTATATCAGACCATGATATGTTTAGCCATGTTTGTTTTGTAAAAAAAGGGCTATGTTTTCACAGTGACAGCCTGTTACTGAAAGCTTAATTACTCATTCTAGCACAAGAAATCCCTTGTGCAGTATGACACATCTATGGTCTAATATGTTCTAATTGTTAATAAAGGAGACAGTGAAATGTATACCTTCATGAAGTCATATTCAACCATTCCACTAGGCTAAAACTCTCCAAGGGTGCAGTCTTTGCAGTGTTATTACACTAAACAAACCTAAATGACTGACCCGCCAAAATAAGGAATGACAAGGATGGAGTGGGGATTTGAGGGAAAGTGGGTGTTGAGTGGCCTCTTTCACCAAGTTTGTTTACAAGCTGTCAGTTGCCAAATAAATGCAATTTGTAGAGAGGGGATGTCGGGCCAAGTGTGTGATCTTGCCCTGCCTAGGCAGATGTCTCCAATGTATGCGCAAGTGTGTAAGTGAGATCATAGAAGAGAAAATGTGTAATTTCCTCTGGGATACACCCTTGTTAATGATCTGTCAAATTCTGCACACAGCAGACCTTACATTTGGTTAAACACCTGATATTATAACAGCTACGGAAAATGAATAAATAATTTCTTGAGTGATTTATCTGATGCTTCGTGGAGGAAGCCTTTTTATTTTATTCTGAAATAAGAGGTGGAAGTACAGATTTATATGACAGACAGGTTTAACTGGGAGCCATTTGAACTGTTAGAGTAGAAGATAACATCTGCAGACTGATTAGAGGATGTCTTTCATCGAACCAAGTCAAGACTGGGTTCCAACAAATGACACAGCAGCTTACTGGCAACATCTGGAGAGACGGTGGAAAGAGAGTAAGAAGGAAAAGAGGGTTGACAGAGAAAGGGAAAGCTGCTTGAGTCCCTCAGATGACACAGAGCAGGCTGCTGCAAGAAACCTCAGCTCCTCCGTTCTCTGTGGTCTTAGAACATAAAAAGCACCACATTGTTTGATCTTTAGATTTGAATATGTCTTAGCTTTATAAAAAAAATAACACAGCTTTGGAAGCTATATAGCTCAATTATGCCCCCATTACTCCCCCTCTTTACACCTCTCTCCACCCACTTCCATTCCTCCCACATTAGCAGTTCTGCCTTTGATATCAAAGTGGGATGAAGATTAAAGTCTGGATCAGGGGTAGAGTTGTGTGGTATGGGGCAGCCCGGCACTTTGCCACAACTTTTAGATGGGGCTTGATCCACAGAGTTATTTGCCCTCTGTCTGCCCACTGTTAGCTCTGTGTTAGCGGCTGAAGACAGCTGGGAAATGAAGGAGGGCTTTTGTTTCCTCTCATGCAAACTGACATATATAGTGTAGTTTGACAGCTCTTTCCACTCAAGACATATTCACAGAAAAAGCCTCCATTATCCATTCACACCTCGTGCTTTAACATCTATAGAAGGATTTAAAAGTGTGTATGGGAGGAATGTGACCCTGTAGTACCGTAAGAGCAAGGCAGACAACAGCTAAGCTTCTCTTTGAACCTCCAGCCTGCTCTCTGTTTTAACACGTATTAGCCAACATCTCCCAAGCAGTTAAGCACCTATCAGTCAAAACCCAGCAGACCATCACTACCTCCTCACTTCCAACTGTGCATTCCCCATGACCTACCATGACCTAGGAAATGTTACCAATTAGGAAGCAGTTGAAAAGGCCAGAAAGTCAAATCTCAATTCACTCTCTCTTAGGGATCATGTTTGTTATCCTTGTCACTTTCATTTGCCAGTGCAGCTTCTCACCAGATAGAGAAAAGACCTGTCTGCTTGTTTTATATATTTGACCTTTTTTTTAATAGTGCTGTAAAAGCAGGAAACTGTGACTTTTTTCTTCCTCAGTCTCAGAGCTGAGGACTTTAAGTTTATTTATGCAGTCTGTGCAGTTGGAATTGAGTCTTTAGATTACAAGAGCCAATTATCCTGCCTTTGATTTTTGGATAAATGTTTGTATCACGCCTCATGTTTATGATATTATTTGAGGATAAAGCGGCTGTCACTCAGATTGATGTAGATGGTATGCTCTCAGTGGCTTTTCCCTAATTTGAAACAGCTCATAAACAACTCCTTAAATCAGACACCCAGAAATGCCTGAAAGGTTGTCCTTTATTGTACAAAACCCTAATAGTGGGCAAAATAATTTCTGCCCTCTTTACATTTTACCGCACACAACAAAATATTTAAGCTAACTATAGTGTCATAAATAAGCATTCAGTAGAAGTAATACTTCTATTGAATACAGTTTCAGAATATGGAGGATAAACTGTTTTGATGTCCATAATATAATGATAACTGCCTTCAACAACAGCAATACCCAGGCAGTGGTAATACCCTGGCCTGAAATGCATCAGTGGTCAAAGAATCATCTTCAAAATAACTTGAACTGCACTTGAAGACTGTCTTGGCCCCATCAGCAAATATTAACTAATTAATAGATTCCATACTTTACTGCACTGTAAAAGCCACAATCATAGGCTTAACCACTATAGCTTACTCCACAGTTGTAATAGGGACTTGGGAACATGGTCATTTAAGATAACTATTGCCATCACTGACTTCAAAGAAAGACAGAGGGAACAACAAGGGGAGTGTTTGCATCAGTGGAAAGCCTCAACCAATCCTCTAAATCTACCAGGCCTATTTCCATACCACATTCTGGCTGCTTCTGCTCCTGACCTCATAAAACCTTCGTAGGCATATCACAGTTGAAAACTAAATGGAGAAAAGTGTTTTTAGCTTGAGAGCCCTGCAAAAAGCACAGAGTTCACATAATGTCTGTGACAATGTGTGCATATGTCAATGGCTAGTGATGGGGTCTCTACAAAAATGCATGGTGTCAGAAACTAGCATTAGGTAGTCTTTGATTTTAATAAATCTTTTTAAAAGTTTAAAACAGCAGTGTGCATTGTGCGTTTTCTTCCGAGAGACTCTACAGGACATGGACCAGAGTTCTTCCATGAGAAACAGGGATGGAGAAGGCGATGAGGTTGCTGGAGACTCTGCTAGAGCAATTATCTTGTTCCTCAAACCTCCTGTTTAATGGAAATCCTAGGCCTTAGCCAAACTACACGCCTGTCTTTAGGTATGAACCTCAAAGCTGATCCACACCCCTTCTCCTTCTCTCTCATTCCACCAAATATTTTCATAGAACATTTGACTTCAGTGGCTCACTATTAGTTCGACAGGTGTGGAGGAACAAACTCTGTTAAATCACCCCAGGACATTTCTCCACTGCACATGTAATGGGCCCATACACGTCATACAATGTCAATATCACACCAGATGATTCATAATTTTAATGTCTTTTCAATCCTGTTCATTGTTCCCCTGAATGTAATCTGTGACTAGATTCCAAATTATATCAGTGTAATAGTTACACACATAAATGTGAGTGAACATGTGTGTGTGTGTTTATTGCAACAGTAGCTGGAAATATGCAACTAGTCTTTCCAACTGTGAGATGTTGTTTTAAGCCCCTTGGAGGTCTCCATATCACTCCCACTCAAACTGGCATGGGATGCAAACTACAACCAGATGGAGAAGTTTTGCCATTGTTTTCCAGTTGTGCAATATCTGCGCTCTAAGAGCATGTAGTACACTATGAAAACAGACTATATGTCCTTACTTTGTCATTCTCCCTTTTCTTCTTAGCAGTGTCTCCCCATATTCCCAATGCAAAAATGTTCTCCCATTCTTACTCTGTAAATGTGATATTATAATAGAAAAGCACTGAAAGAATATGTGTTAATAAAGACCATCACACAAAAATACGATGGTCCTTCCAGAGCAAGAGGCATATTTGCTTGCAGCCCACAAGCGACCCAGAAATGACTCAAAGACCCGCGTACGTAAATTGCCCACAAAACCTCTCTTTCCTTTCAAATCACTCATCCGCTGCTGAAAAAGCATAACCCCAGGCCCCGTCTGACGCGTCTCTTTAGCGCAACTTTGTATGGTTTGGAAGCCAGCGTGTTTATTTAGGTTTAGAGAGGTAGGAGTGAAAACCCCAACACACGCTGAGTGTGTGTTTCTTTTCTCTATGCAAAACTAGATGGAGACAGAAGACATCAACTCATGCTCAAACTAAAAGTTTAAGAAAACTGTAGGTGTGTTGGAGGTGGAGGTGGTGCACGTTGAGGGTGAGGTTTGTGGTAGGTGGGAGAACAAGCTAATAGATGTTCTGTAAATCAGCTGTAATGGCTTTTGAATGGTCTGTAAAAATGTTCTGAGGTCTGAGCATTTGGCATGTCAGTGTGGGTGAGACCAAAAATGTAGTTGTCTTTGTTTCTCTGGTTATATGTGTGTGTGTTTGTGCATTCAAGTGTGTGCATCACACACTTATATGTATGTGAAAGTGGAAGACGATAAATTATAGCAGAGAAACAAATGTTATATGTTAAATGCAAAGAAGAGCATGGCATGGCTGGTTTAGTAAGAGTTGATTATTAGTATTATGCATTGTTAGTAAAAACTCGTGTGTGGTATCGGGCTAATTTTAAGATTTTATGGATTTTAACCCACATTTTGATATATGTGCTGCCACGTAGGAAAATATATTATTAAAAAACTCTCAAATCAAGTCAAAGTCCTAAGTGTAATTCTTCTTGTTATTCATTTGTCTGCTGGTCTGCGTTTGTTTCCCTCTTGACCGTGTGATGTGATTGGCTGCTGTCTTTGCTGTAAGAATGTAAAAGCCTTTGATTTAGTGGAAAATATCAAGACATTTCAAGTTAAACGGCTAAAATACTGTTGTGTTAGAGTCAATGTCAAATTGCAAAAAAATCTTTGCAAAAAAAAAAAAGAAAGAAAACAAGAAAAAATAAAAATTAACACCAAACAAGAGATCTTTATTATATATAAACTGTGTGTGTCTATGAGGGTATGTGAATTGTAATTCCAATAAAGATGTATGAAGGAATATTTGGAGAATATTTGCTCTCACTTGGCTGCGCTAACGGCTGGTCAGGATCGTGTGGTATGAGAGGTTTGTGTTTAGACTGCTTTTCACAGCCCCTCAGCTGAGAACAGTGCAAATAGAAATAATGCCGAAATAACAGTCTCAGGAATGCAGCACTGCATATGCAGTTGTTAGCCTTGGATAGAGACTTAACGTTGTGAGGCAGACAGATAAACTACCCCAACTTTCCTGTTACATGTTGATCCGGTCTGTCACATTTTTTAGAGTAGGTTGTCATCTGATGGTAGTCTAGGGTCTCAGTGAGTGATTAAACAAAACAACAGTAGCATATGGGTAATCGGTCACACATCAGGGAAAAGGTACTGAAGTGCAGCAAAGGGTCAAACATACTGTGAAATGTTTCCTGGCAACAAGTTAATAACATGGGGTCAGAATTTGTGGACAATCTCAGTGTTCAAACCTACAGAACTACACCAGTGGGAAACATCACACGTTTAACTAAAGGAAGAAGTGAACTGATTACAGATAAGACTGGCAGAAATATAAACCCTTCACACCTTCCTGCTATGAAAATCATTTCCCAGACTGCAGAGCTCACCTCCCTCTCTCAGAGAAAAGCAGGAAGGGAGAATGACATGAAAAAGATTCAATGTGCAGACTTAAAAACAAACATTGTCTGACTTACTTTTCCTGCATTTTCTTTCTACTAACCCTTACCCATAGCCTGCCCATGCCATAACTTTCTCTCCCTCTGTCTCTCCTGGACAACATATTAGAACGGCTGGGGTTTTTATTGGAATGACTTAAATGGCCCTTAAAATGCTGTTTAAATGATGGGTGCTGCTGTCTGTCCTCTGAGTGTGTGCATGTATGTGTTTATGCATGAGTGTGTGCCGGCTCCAGACCGAATTCCATAAGCTATGCCAAATTTCTTTCACTTGCACATCTAATCCTCCCCAAAGACCTTCACCTCCACCCCTAGATCTTGATGTTCACTACATCTCCCACAGTGGTCACACTCAGTTGTGCTTGTGTTATTTTTTTCCCGTTATGCCTCTACGTCTTTATCCACACCATGGAGAAAAACACACAAAACAATTCCCCTCTCACACTCATAAGGTAATAGCTACAATTTGCTTATCGCACAAGCACAGATGTGTAAATAAATGAAGTCTAGACTGATAGTGGAGACAAAACCCTTCCATCTGGGTTTCCCAAAGTATCATAAGTCAACAAAACAAAGATGTTTTTTGTTCTAAGACACTTTGAGAAAGTACTCCACGCCAGTTTCAATTTCTAAATCTGTGGATCAGATGATTTTCTCAGCTAACAAACATCTCCATCCTTGGTTTTGCCTGCATCTTTGCATGTGCTCCCACCCATTAGATGCTTGGTGTTTCTGTTGCATAAAAATGCACTGAAAGTGATTACAGACACATTCCACACGCCTACGTGAGTGAATGATGGACCAGTAGAGGAGCATAAAGGAAGAATGTGCAGAGAGGCCATAGGATGAAGTGCATCTGAGGCCACTGAAGAGGCATGGCAAGATTCCTTTAAAAATATGTATAGGACTGAGGAGACCCAAAGTTTCAGTCTCTTCATGGAAACATGTTTTATGCTTATATGACTATGACTATGCAGATATGACTATGCTCTACACTGACAAGACATGTGGGCAGCATCTTAGCAAAGTGCCAAAATGGCTTAAAGGACACAAGAGGAGACAGAACCAAAAATGTGCCAGATGGAATTGAATCTGCAGACAGGCTGAGACTGTGAATATGCTGTTGTGTCTGGCAGGCCTGAGAAATATTTGGATAATTTTGGACCCTGGCAGCATTTCAGCTAATGCTTTTCTCTCCCCCCCATCTCAGAATAATCGCATTGAGGGCAGTGTAATGGGTAGGGACGAAGGCAGAAGTAGTGTCACATGGACTAGATTAGCAGATTAATCAATTCAGACTTCATGGAGTACATTCCTCAACTTTATTCCCCCATTTGTTTGATATGCATCACTGATCAAGAAGGAAAAGCAGCAGTAAGAAACCCCCAGCTCAGGTTCTGCTTTGTGGCATTTTGGTCCCCTCATTTGTGCATCTCAAGGTGTGTGTGTGTGTGTGTGTGTGTGTGTGTGTGTGTGTGATTATGACATTGTCACATCTTGGTTGTGCTTTATGTAGGTGGAA
>OMLM01021091.1:142931-188134 GCA_900302695.1 Helostoma temminkii | reverse complement strand
AAAAAGAGCTGATGTTTGGAGTCTTTAACAGATTCTGGTCTATAAATTAACTGCAGTTTGATGTAATATGGCCAGCACTATATAAGCAGGATGTTTGGCAACAGACTGGGCGATTGTGTTCATCTGTTTGAAATGTGTGTATTGTGTTAAATTCATGTAGATGTTTGCATTACACAGGACATAAAGTTTGCATGTGCGTGCTGCTGTGCACTGAGCATGACTGCTGTTTGTGTATGGTTGGTCACCATTTGGCACAGTGTATCAAATCCTCAAGGGGCAGCTGGTTGGAGGCTGTTAGCTGTGGCTAAATAACATACCACACACACAAACACACACTCTAGCTGCTTGGAACCACCACTAACCAAACTGCCGACTAGTCACCGCAGAGAACAGAGAACATGGTACAGTATGAGGTTGCCATAGTTACAGCCCAACCTTACCATTACAAGTGCCAATCATTGCCAAGAAAAAGGCAAGTGATGCTGCCAGGAAAAGAGCATAAATCTTCTCATCTATATGTTCTATAGAAACGAAGTGATGGTGAGAAGCCAACTGGAAACCACTAAATCTATTTGAGAGGTCCTGAACTTTATGAGCAAACATTACTTTGAACAGTATAGCAGACACTGCTGTGCACCAGCAGCTCTGCAGACCTGAGTACTCCTGTCGTGATTGGCTGCCAGGGGCTAAGAGTTCACGCTTTAGTGTGTATCCATTCACCCACTCACCTTGAAGATTGTGTAACACAGTTTGATTCTCACACAGATTCAATCTCTTATAGGCATGCATGTGTAGCACGTGCATCAACACACAGAAACACGCGCATATCCAGTCGACTTTTCTTGCAGTAAGCCAATGAAATACAGGGATGCTGCCAAATGTTTTTGGATTTCAGAACTCTAGTCCGCTGTCTTTTCCAGACTTTTCCCCGTTCTCTCTTTAACATGCTCTCAGTCTATTCCTCGGTCTCTCTCTGTCTCCCTCTACCTCTCTGCTGTTTATGTACTCATACACATAGAAAAATGTGATCCTTGCATTAGGAAATGTCTTTATATGTCTAGGTTTTCAGCAGCAGTAATGTGCTCCTATTGCTTTTTCAATCTGTCTTTCTCTCTGTTATTTTGCCACGAGGAATACCTGAGGACTGACTGTCCTGGCTATCTCTCAGCTTTCTGTTTTGTGATGGAGGGATGTCGTTACAATGGAATGCAGCGTTGCTCGCCAGAGGCGTCACAGTAGATGGACAGAGTGAAGCAACAGGGGCAAGAGAAGAGAGAAGAGGAGAGAAGAGAAGAGAAGAGAAGAGAAGAGAAGAGAAGAGAAGAGAAGAGAAGAGAAGAAAACTGAGTGTGTGTGTGTGTCCATGTGCAATATTCCTTCACATTAGTACATTCCACTCCAAATACAAAACCATTAAAGTCTTTATTCAAACACTACCAGGCCAACATAACATGTGATATGAACTGTTATACTCACAGATTCAGACACATGATCCATCCACATGGATCATAGCTGCTATAGAGCCAAAGCTGTTGTACATATCCCGCTACCACACTGCCCCACCCCGGTACACGCTGAGTACACACGCCCACTTCAACATCATCAGCAAAAGTACCAGATGTTTGTGGGTATGTGTGCATCAACAATGTCTTGTCCCACACACCTGATTAAAATTATAAACATGGCAGATTCTATGATAATGATCAGTACCGTGGTTTGGGGCAGAGAGACGTCCCCATCAGTCCTGACACTCAAGAGAAGATGAATAGCTGTTGCACAACTTATTATGCAGGACCAGTGTCCTTACAGATTCTGGGCTGGAGGTGACCGAACAATAATGTGCAAGTTATTACTTTGGCATTTGCTTAGCAAATAGGAGAATTATGCAAGTCCTATGACTACGATATTGCCGTCTGTTTCATATTTTAACTTTTTTTCCTCTTCTACTCATCCCTTCTAATTTTTTTTTTCTTGGCCATGGTCACTGCAGCCACATGTGATAAAAGTGAAAAGAAGAGATGACAGATAACCCTGAGGGCAGTTAGGTCTTACCTTTCTGTACCTCAGTGTGTTGAGGGGCAGGGGGATGCACTTGAAGGGCAGCGCTAGGTGTGAGCTTCAGGTGGGTCTTTCTTCTACCTCCCTCCTTGCTTCAGCCACTCTTGTCTCCCATGAGATACAATGGCATCAGATATTCAGTGAACATGCAGCCAAAAAAGAGGAGTGGTGTCCTCCTGGGTAAAGAGCTGGCACCCTGAGTTGGTCCAGTGCTGCTCACAAGTGCAGGGAAAACAAACAAAAAACAACAATTAAAAACTGGATATTTTCAGCTGCAGGTGGGAAAAAATTGTCTGTTTAACTAATATTTTTCTGCCTCCAACAAAAATACAAAAAGTCCATCCACGTGCTTTTTGGCAGAGACAGTGAAAGTGAAGGAAAGGATGAAAGCAGAGGGCAAAGTCCTCTCTGTGCCGTCTTCAAGCTGTCCAGACGCAGGTCTGAGGAGCACCTTCCCAATCTGTGCGTTCTCGCTCTCCAGGGTGGAAAGTAGGAGGGAAGGAGTGAGGGAGCAGGACAGAGGGGGAGCGAGAGTGAGTAACAGTGGAATGAGACTCAGTCAGTCATTCAGTCAGGCAGTCAGTCAGTCAGGCAGGCAGCAAGGCAGTGTATACTGAGCTAAAGACCGTGGGTCCAAGCAGGCTGTGCTCCCACTCACAGGACTTATAACCAGGGGCTGTGCACTGCTCCAGTCTCCCTGACTTACTCTGTGATCCCTCTCTCACTGGCTTATTTTGGGAAAGACAGACAGGATTGTTCACTGGGTTAAACCCCTTCATACAAAAAGCAAGTGTCTTTGGCTGGCTACACTGAGGAAGGAGGGGAGTTTGCAGGATGGGGTGGAGTAGCAGCCGCACGAAGAGGGGTGGAGTATGATGAAGAGGACAGAATGAAATAAGAAAGAATGAGAAGAAATGACAGAAATGAGAAGAGGAGAATTCTGAGACATCTTTTGCTCATATTGTTCCTTGCTCTACACTCATTTGATTACATCAAGAAATCAAACCCTCAAACATGCTTGCAAATCAAATCATCCAATCGAACGGAGCCTGTAAGTACCGGCCCCAAAGATTTTAATCTGAGTCCCCCACAAAAACTTCTTTGTCTACCTGCATTTTAGCTCCAATGGCCAATTAATAAATCAATAACACCTAACCCTGACATAACAACAGTTCATTGTAATAGATACAGACATTGTGTTGTACCCTAAAACCTGCTGCAGGTTGCATATAATCTCTACATGACAGGACTCTCTTGGGATTAATCACCAAAACACAGTAGTAAATGACATCAGTTTAAATTTTGCTACTACAGCTCAGTTATTCATTGCTACAAATATGCATTGTATTTAGGACAAGACAAGCATTTGCCAGAGAAAAAGCATAAATTCTAGTCAACATTTGTGAAATCCATTTAACACTGGCAAACAACCTGAATGAACTACAGTTATTTTGTATCAAATTACCAAGACGGAGGAGAGGTGTAGTAAGACTAGTACAGGGTTAGCATTCATTGTTTAATTGGCAGAGACTTAGCTGGCCCTGTGCTATGGAAGTGGACCTTGAAGTGCAAGATGTTCTGTGCTTCACTTTAAATAAGTCATAGGAAAGCTGGCCTAGTGGTTTCCTGAAAGACCTACTGGGACTAAGCCATCAGCTGAGTTAAGGATCAGATAGGGACTGTCATTCCAAGCAGAGGAGAGAGAGGGCAGAAGCATTACAAAAAGGCTCTGTGACATTTGTCTGAGTTTTTAAATATGACCACCCTGTGCCAGTTTGAGCTGATTTATTTTAAATGTTTTTTTCATTTAATCAACACCACAGATTCATTACTTCAATCACTGATTCCAGCTGGTTGTCAACAGCTGGCAGTCCCGCCACACTCTTCTTATTTACAATTAGCTAATGAAGACTAATACACATCTCCTGGGGACAGAGTCTATCAAAGTCAGACTAAACTCTGCTTTTTCTTGCATGGGAATGATAGGCTACATTTCAATAAGGACATATTTAGATAATAACAATTCTATTTAAATGGCTCCACTGTTTGAAGTATCAATATGGCACAATTTATGATGCAGATGCAGTTTTATATGTTTCTTTTGCTTTGTTTTGGCAAATCCCATCAATATCAAGATAACAAAGTCATTAAACACGTATTGGAGTGGCTAATAAAGTTGGGAACTGCTATAATTTATTTCTGTTCACAGATGTTCTCACTGTACTGAAGACATCTGTGAATCGGTCACATACTTGACCCATTGTTGATTGTACCATCAGAGTCAACAGACAAGTATTTTGTTCCTGCCTGGAGCCACCTCAGTGAATAATCTCTAAAAAATAAGCAATAGGCGTCATGTCTGTGAAAGAGCCATGGTGCAGCCCAAGTTGACTGAATGGCTCTCTCAACGTGGAAAGGGTGGAGTGACCAGGTGCCTAGCAATGATGTCATCAATAGGAGTCCTGTGTGGTAGTCAGTCCTACCATTCATTCATTCATTCATGTGTGTGTGTGTGTGTGAATGTTGCTGATCACACCCTTACCACAAAAGCTATGGCTTTCTGTAGCTCAATGCGGCAAAAAACAAAAATGTTGGTGGAGGCTCAGACACAAACATGAGAAAGCCTCCGCCTGTTCCACTCATGGGTACTGAAGAATTCTGCCTCTGGCTCCCCAAACAATCTCAGCTCACCCTCCAATACTCACAACACAGATTCATTCACACTCATACCCTTTTGGTCAGCACACACCCCCTTGAAAAATCCCCAAACCATTCACTTCAGCAGTACACAAGTCCCCTCCCACTCTTTTGCTTTTACAAGGTGAAACATTCCCGAGAAGAGGGAAAAAACACCTGGTCGTCATAAGTTTCTCTTTTTTCATTCCACTTTTCCCCCTCGCTCCATTCCATTAGTAAGAGTAAAAACAAACACCAGCCTTTTACTGACTGGAAAACCGTTGCATTGCATCACGCGGACTTTACCCATGATGTTCGTCAAAAGCCCCAAAATAAGCCGTGATGGGGCGGTTGGCGTCACTGATACACTCCACCCTACACCACACCAAATGTCTCCAAACATAGACCGGCTGTGTTTTAACTTATGGGGGTCTGTTGTAGTCAAAGATGGGGTGTTTAGGGTGGGGTGAGAGTGTTAGGGGTTGCCTCAGTTAGTTTTGTGAATGGTTGGAGTGTGTTAAAAGGTGGAGTTGTTTGTATTTGTGAGCTTGATTTGAATTGAGTTCTTGGATGTAATATGACCTTGTTTATTTATATTGTAAGTGAATAACTACTTTCTGAGTAAAACATTGTATGGTAGTAATTGCACTGATAACATGAACTAATATAGCTTCGACAGGGTTTAATCTCATTACAAAAGCCCTTTAGAAGCTCCCAAAGTCACACTTTTCAATACCGGATTGGAGGTTTGGACTTAAACTTACAGCACTTTCCGTCAGCTAACCCCATTTTATTCAAACAGGGCATCAAGTAAGTATCATGTAGCAAAGGTCAGAGTTCAAGGTTCACACAAGGACAGCAGAGGACAGGTGGTTCTCTCTCTCTTTTCTCCTCCTGCTTTTATACTCCGTCTTTTCTTCACTATCAGACTCTCATTCCCTCGGGCGACGATTCAAAAAGCCGTTTTCTCTCAGGTGATGTGGTCCACCTTTGTCTGTTCTAACCTTACAAAGGAATGCCTGGCATTCACCAGGCTGTGCCTGCACGGGGCCATTAAATAGAACGAAAAAAAGATGGTGAGGGAGGAAGGGAAAAGAAGAAGAAGGGAAAAAGCAAAAAGAAAGTGGATATAAAGTATATGAGGGGGATGACTGAAGTGAAGAAAACAGTAAAAATTACAAACAGAAAGGAAATGAATTTTAAATAAGGCAGCAGAAGAAAAATAGAAAGTGAATGCTAGGGACAGGGCAGTTTCAGCTTTTCACACACTTTGACGCCTCTGAATATGGTATAAATTTCAACAGGGGAATTCCTCTGAGATGGATTTGAGACTTTGCCACTGCACTGGACTGGCACATGGGTGGAGAGTCTAGATCGGGTGATGGAAGGGCATGAGAGGAGAATGAAAGTAGGTGGATGGATGAGCAAAGAGAGAGAGAGCAGGTGGACCAGGAGATGTTTTTGGCTAGACTCTCTTCGGTTCACCTGATGCATATTGTTGCCAAGCTCAGTTTCCCCTGGGTAATCATTTGACACTGATAAAAGGGGGGACAGTGGAGAGAAAAAGGGTGGCAGTGTTTCCACCCTGGGAAAAAGCTCTCCGGAGAGATGAGAGGACAGCCGGGGTAATTCTTCCGTCTGTTGAAATGGGAAAGAGAAGCTAGAGGACAAGAGAAAGGAGGAAAGGGAGAAAACACAGAACAGTTGCGGGAGAGAATGACAAAATGATGGTTGTGCATTTTGAAATGTGTTAGCAGAGAAATTTTCCTCCACTTCATTCGCACATACACCACATGCACGAATAACTGAAGACAGTAGGGGAGTGCCCTTTTTAAGTGTTTCCTCAGTAAACAGTCCACTTTTCTTTTGCTTCAGTGTTTGCGCACACGTACATACATGCAAGATGCTGCAGGCACGTGTAAAGAGAAAAGTGGCAACTGAATGGTATTTTACTGCTCCTGCATTTACTACAGGTTATTTTGACCCTGGGTGGTCCCTGCTAAAAAACCCATAGGGTCATTAATCATCAGTTGAGAATCAGATGTCAGGTTTGTGTGCGCATGAGAAAGAGAAGAGGGTTGATCTGTAACCCAAGATGGAGCAAAAGCACCTACTGTACTGTACTGTACTGTACTACTGTACTGAATGGTAGAAACAGTAAATGTGTAAGTGTGTGTCAACATGTTTGAGGTTAGCCTTGCGTACCACTGGAGGTCCTAATCAGCTGAGCTGGTGGTGGGATGAAAGAATGTGAAGATTATTGCCTAGTAATTGTTTCCAGAGTGCAAGAGTGCTGCTATCTCAACTGAATAACTCTCACTGCAGTGTGTGAGCACACAGGAAAACACATTTACTGTATTACAAGTCAAGGTTGTGGGATATGTGCATGAGCAGATGGGATTCCAAAAGGAGGGTCAATGCTTGAGTTAAAGCCAACCTACCAGATTATGAGGTTATTGTGCGGTTCTGGAATCCAAAAACTAACTTCATTATTCCTCTTTCTCGTTCATTTTCTCAAAGGAGCTTACAAACACAAATGCACTTTGCAACTGTATTTTCCCTGGCTACTAACATAGTCAATATCCTGCCAATCGTCTGTGAAGGCTAACACATTTGCACGCAAACAGTAAAAACACCACAGCGGAGATGTGTCCTCAGCTGATAAGCTCATCACTCTGCCAGCTAACCAGTAATTCATTCATCATTTTCTTACCCTCCCTCATTGACCAACTCTTGGCTCGCCAGTCCCAACAGGGCAATGTAAATGATGATCTATCACAAACATGCAGAGAGACAGAGAAACATTCGGAATTGTTTTGTAATATTTTTTAAAACTGTCTTCCGTTTCAGAACTGTGAGGCAACAGAGCAATTTCCTTCACAGCAGGAGCAACAGAATCCCCAAACCCAAACAATCAGGTTAGAATAAATAAAGTCAACTTCCGGAGTTTAGAGACCTCAGCAGCACACCCAACACTCCACCCTAGTTAGATATGAGGGGCTGTCACTGTTCATTCATGGGTGTCTTAACCCTTGGGAATTATTGTTAATACAGGAAAACATTAAGCTGTCTAAGCAGAGAAAGAAGTTTATTATTGGAGTTAAAATAAGACACGAGTGACAAGGTTGACGAGGAAAGACAAGGTCCTGCAGCTTGAGATCACATCTAAATTATCTCCTTAAATAATAGAAGAAACTCTGTCACCATGTTCTAATTATCTCATTATCTTGATATACTATACAAGATTGCACTGTTGCCATGCACATTAATTAACACATGCAACATTTATTATAGTGAGATGTCAAACATGTTGACATATTTAATGTTCTGATGTGATCACTTGCATCTTTTACTGTGATGTACTGGATATGTACAGTATATGTTACCATCACAACAAAGGTAACAGAAAATGTATACAGCTACAGTGCAGTCTGGCTTTTTTTCCTGTTGTCAAAGATGTGTTGCCTAAAGTGTCAGTTCTGTTGGTGTAAGACCTTGACTAAATGTGTATTACATGCAGGGCTCTGACTGTGTCAGCTCTGTTAGTTTGATGAATAGACTGAGGACACAATAATGGGGCAATTAAGATTATCTCAAGATAGCAATTTATTTAGGCCACAATCATGAGAAAACAACATTTGATATCTAAAGATAACAATATGAACTATCTGCCCAGGGAAACTAACAGCAAAATATACTGTGCATATTTGTTATCTCTGGATAATTAAATGATTAAGACCTTTTAATCAGAAAAGTCTGAAATGAAAGTGGCAAGCTGTGATCTTGAGATAGCAGGACAAACAAACAAGATAAGTAACCATGGCTTTGAAAAGTTCCTGCTTTGAAAACTATAGCAGGATAAGCACAGTGGGAAGATGTAAAAATGAGAAAACTGTCAGGGAGTTTTGAGCTTAAGCAGAAAGCCTAGAAACTCCAAGTTAAACAGTTATTTTGATTATTTATTCATCTGTGAATTGAATTGTTGAACAGTTTGCTGCATGTGATGGTAAAAACTAAATGTGGAAAATGCCAATAGCCAAAAGTATTTTTTATGGTTTATATAGTTTACAGTTTTTGTCAAACCAGCAATGCAAAATCCAAATAATATTCAAAAACAAAGCAAAGCTGCAGATTTTCACATTCGAGAAAACGTGCTTGAATAAACTGATTTAACTATTGAGTGTTTTTACATTGAAATAGTTGATGAATACTGCATATGTCTATAAATTTGTTTAATAGTTCTAAATTGGGACTGTCGCTTTAAACAGAATATTAAAACAGTCATATGTACTCAGCTTGTGATTAAAATTGATTTGTCTGAAGTTTATTGTAAACTCTTTTCAGTTTCAAGCAACTGAGACAATAAAGCAGCCTCCCAGCAATGTTACACTTGTAGATCTTTAAAGCAACAACCTGGGTTGTGACCTCTTGAGTGGCAGCAATCCGTTCCCTGACCTTTACCCTCCAGGTTCACACTAAGAAGCTTCTGTGTTCCCACTACAAATGCCTCTCAAACCTGCTGTTGTAAGTTTAGCCCTTTTATAACAAACTCATTTACTCACTTGACCACTAGCTGACCCTGGAGAACTTTCCAGTTCTATTTGTTTTGTGTTACAGCCCCTTCATAACCAAATATCCCCAGTGAGCTTTCACTGTGAAGCCTTCAGTAGGCTATCTGTGTGTCTGCACATACACACGTGTCCTGCTAAACACACTCACATCCATATACAGTCTACTGGTGCCCTGTCCCACCTGGCTTCCTGTCTAGCTTTGTGAATGTGTCCTGACCTTGATGCTCACAGGAACCTCCTCCCTAAACAGCTGTTTCCATGTGTCCCAACACCCATCCACCAAACACAAGGAAACACAAAAATTGCAGTGCACTTACTATCTCAGAGCTCAGTTCACGCACAGTATGTGGATATCCCATCATGAATTTCAAATGCTGAATGGGTAATATGTCCTGATAAATGCATCTGGGAAAAGGGTTTGAATAACGCAAAATTGGCTCTCAGCGAGACATTTAGAAATATTAACTGTCGGAAGGGATCATTTTTCTCCTTTGATCATTCTGGGAGTATAAATAGGGAACAATATGACCTTGTTCAGAGTGGGGGGAATTAGCCATAAAGCGCTGGTGACTGAGTGACTGTTTGATCCATAACACACCCTTTGGGGAAACTGTTTTTTTTTCGTTCATACAAAATTCATTAAGTTGACTTATTCCTGTGAAACTGAGAAGACAGGGTGGCGCAAGGATGGAAATATGTGTGTGTATGTCTGTGTGTGTGTGTGCATATAGAAAACAGGCTGTCAAAGTGGAGTATAAATAACAATCCTGTCAACATGCGTGCCAAACCTTTGCCAGCAAACCACAGTTTATGTCAGGGGAGCTGGACAAACCCTAATTCTCATATATACCTAAAAGGAAAAAGAGACAACTCAAGTTTTTAAAGTCAGCGCGTTTGCATTTCTCCGTGTTGCTACTTCTCCACCCTCTGTCTGCTTTTCTGCTTTTTGCCCAGATTCTCCTCGACAGGCTGCAGATGTGTAGCTATGCGAAAGAAAACAGGCAGCAGGCCTCCGGCTTTGGTTAGCATGGAGAGACGTGCCAGAAAAACAAAGACCTCTGAACTGTACAAACACCACAGCACAAAACAGCAGCAAGGACCACCCATGGAGGTGGCAAGTAAGCAACCAAGACCAAAACCAGTTCTTGCATCAGGGTGCTACTAGATAAAGACATACATGAATGGATAAAGACTCAGATACAAATGCATCAGATTGAAAGTTAAAAGTATGCAAAATGAGGGAGACCATTAAATGGAGAAGATGGCTACATGACCATGTCACAATGCAGCAAGTGCAGTTAAATTTTGCAGCAAAACTTTCTGATGTGTAAATATTGTTTCAGACAATATCAGGGCACAGAACAGGGCACACACATTTGCTGAGAAGTTTGGGTGGGCAAGCACTGTGGTTGTTCCTTGTTTATTCTTTGCAACAATAAAAACAGATTCACTGTTTTATACAGCCGAAAGCGGTATTCTCTTGTTTTATAGTACATTTCTTATTGTATACCACAGTGACAGGTACAATGTGTTTCCTGTGATTGCTTAACAACAAAAGCCACGTGTTTCGCCGGTTCATCGGTTTCAATGTGAGGCATTAAAAAATGGGATTTTATTAGTAATAACTCAATAGAGCTCTGTTAGGGTTAGGAGAGTATACAATGAACATTATAGTTAATAAGACACAATTACACTAATGCTGGACATTACATAGTGAATCCATTGTCTATGTGAAAGCAATCTGATTTTAGCGTGGGAATTGTGGATTCTGCCAGTGCCAAGGGCCGGCCAATATAAACGATACAGCTATATACTCATCGCAATAGAAACTCCAAACAATAAAAAAATCAGAAAGTTTGATAAACTGTCGATGAGACGTTGATGGATAGCACACATCAGGATCACACCACAGGAATGAATACAGTTCCAACCAATAAAAAGACAACTACGTCCAATGCGCACAGCAAGGATAATTGAGTTAGTGTACCAGTACCACATGTTATTGTTTTAGTAAAACATGTGAGTCATGGAGCTACAGTATATTTTCAGAGGAAATGTCAAGTGATGGTGAAGAAAGCTTTTTTATAAGGAGACAAACAAGGTAAAGAGACATCTGTGTGTGAGTACTGGCTTTTATAATATTCTGACACATAACCAAATGGTGGCTTCTGATAAGTGTGTTTACATGCATGTAAGTTGTCTTTTCCCGGTCTTTACTTTATTTTATTTTAATAACTGATTAGATTTACAGTAAGACTTGGAAGTAATGGAATGGAAATGTGTTTTTTGTCCACTACACCACCACATTGCCGCATTGAATGAATCACTCAACATGTGAGTAAGGGCAAGACTTTTGGGGTCTCATATGTAATAGAACAAATGACAAACAGTTTCATGGCCTGTTTCCTCATTACTACATGACGAATCAAGCAGATTAAAGGCCTGGAGGTGGTTTTGAGTGGATCCATCAACATGAGGTCCAAAGCGGTGTCTATGCAAGTGAAGGGCATCATCAGGCTGAAAAAACACAATAAAGCCAACAGAGAGATAGCAAAAACCTTAAGAATGGCTGATACAACAGTTTTCAACACAGTTTAACTGGTAGCCTATGCCTACCTTCATTCTTGAACACCAGAAAGTATAGGATACATTTACAAGGCTTTCTGTACTTGTATCAAGCTTCTCTACTTCAGGATACTAGGGTTACAATTCATCATTTCTGAATCATAAGTATGGCTTGAATTGATGTGCTGTAATTAAAACACAATATATTTCTGCAGTGTAGTTTTTGTCTCACATCGCACATCCTACACACCTATCTACCCAGTGACAACCCCTCACCAAAACCAACTATTTGACTAAACGAGAATGTGTATGTCCAGGACTTTCTCCTGCTGTTTGCTGCATGTGTGAACACACAGCACCACACAACACCCGGGCATAATTCTCCAGACCTAATCTAGAGTACACATGTTAAAAATTTACAGGCTCTACAGTTGCTGGCTGCAGGCCTGGGGCAAAAGGTTTCCCTGTGCTCATATTTGCCTGTTTACACACTTACATGTATAGTACTTGCATGAGCACGAGGTGTAGATTTTCTGCTTTGTCTGTTAGGAGAAGGCATACCTTAACTTTCCTGAGAACAGTAGTGATAAAAGACATAAAACATAACATTATTTTTTAATGTATGGCCAGACAAGATGTGTACAGGGCTGCAAAAAAGTATTTAGCCCTGTTGGATTAATTTAGTTTTTTGAGCCATTCAGAAGTGGATTTGCTGGTGTGTTTCAGATCATTGTCTTGCTGCATAACCCAAGTGTGCTTGAGCTTGAGGTCATGATCTGATGGCTGGACATTCTCCTTCAGGATTTTCTGGTAGAGCAAAGAAATAATGGTTCCATCAATTACAGCAAGTCCAAGTTCTGAGTTATGCCAGGTGTAACAGGATCCACACCTTCCAAAAAGTTTAATCTTTGTCTCATCAGTCCACAGAATATTTACCCAAAAGTCTAAGGCATAATCAAGATGTTTTTTTGGCAATTGTGGGTTTTTTTGGTTTTGGTTTGCTTGTTTGGGCAGCTTTTTTCCCATAATAAATCAATCATCAGTTTAAATCATTTAACACTGATGTATTTATTTGGTTTATCTTTGTGTAATATTAAAATTTGTTTGATAATCTGAATCAAGTGTGAAAAAAAAATTAGGAAGGAGACAAATACCTTTTCACAGCACTGTATGTGTGTTTGCGTGTGCTGCCTTTTCCTGCACATGTTCAACTCTTGTACTCTTGGCGGCCCCAAATAAAAGCACTGTTATCACTTTGTTTCATGTGGTCAAAATCACCAGCAGTAATCCAGTCCAGTAAAAATTCCATCCCTAACAAACATACACACTTTGCATCCAACATCATGCAACTCTTGGGTTTAAAAATGCAAATACCCTGCAGATAGACAGAGCTGGGATTGTGCTCTTTCCAGGACAATTTTCAGTGGGACAAGAAACAGAAAGTGAATTGTAGAGTTAGACCATTTTGAAAAACATATTAATGACTTGTTAGTGTTACAATCACAGGGCAATTGTGTAAGATTGTCACAAATGAAGTCTCCGCAATTTATAAAGTCTCACATTTAAACACATACAGCAAGCAGGGCTTTTATGATGCCATTTAATGTCTGAGTATATTTTAGTGTTTGGCCAGATGTTTGTGTGATAAGAGGCCAAAATAGTGAAAAATTAAACAAAATATCTCCATGTGTGCTGCACGATTTTTGGATCTGATTTATATAGATGTTACAGTAAATCATGCCTTATCCAATACTATTGGAGCACATTTATACAATATAGCTGACATGTACGACAAGCCAACACATTTTATATAAATATTATTTTCTTGCTAAGGGCTAATCTGGCTTTTCTCCTCCTATTTGCCTTATAACACTGAAGCCATGCTATCCTGGAAAAGTTATCAGCCTGTGTTTTGTATGAAACATAAGGCCACATCAGTAACTTTATGTGAATCCCTATGACCACTTAATGTTGTGTAATTCGATTCCATTGTAATTTATGTCTCTGGCAGATAGAGTGGATAGGGGTTTGGAAGCAAGTTGGGGATAAAGTGGACCAAACCCTGTTAACAATATACATATATAAAGCAAAATATATCTATACCTGTAGTGATGTAGCATGCAGCAGCTTAAATCTATCCACTCATTTCTGACCTCTTCTTCATCACCTTTTCCCTTTTTGTGTTCTCTTGTTCTCCTTCCACTGCAGCCTCTTGCCCCTCCATCTTCTACATATTTCTCCCTTGGTGTGTGTTTTAAAGGCTGAGCCCTCAACCCAACCAGTGGTCTGTGGTTCCCTTCTAAACCATTCACATGGAACTGGTTAGGAAGGCATTCCTTCCATGGAGGGAATGTCTGGCACCAAGCGCCTATAATACAGAAATCATAAACGAGAGGTCCAGTCTAATCACATCCCGTGGCACCCTCGCCTTCTCCGAGTTCCGTCTTTCTCCTTCCTCTTCCTCTCCTACTCTCTCAGGAGTTATTAAGAAGAGGATGGGGAGGTCGAAAGCATTAGCTGATCCTATCTTTCCTTTACTGTGTAATTTCAAGGTGTAAATCACTTGTGGAAATCGAGCAGATCAGATTGTGGTGGTTGGAAAATATTCTTGGTTATATGATCCACTGACTCCAATACCAGAGAATAATTTAGTAAATACATGAAATGTTATGGATTAGGTGTATAACAAGTCTGTTGTTTTGTTTTGCAGTTGCTATAACACATACCCCACATTGCCATGTTCAACACACTACGGTTAAAGTTTGATTAATCAAAAGTGGCTAACTGTCTGCAATGGATTACGTATGTAAGAGAAACCTGTTCCTGCAATAGATGAACTAAAAAGAAAAATCCACAAGTCAAGGTAAAATGATATCTTAAAAGTGCTTATGTGATACTTTCAACATTTTCAGTCAGGTGTTGGAAATGTCACTGTGGTCTTCTAGTTTGTTTAAATATTTTGGACACAGAATCAAGCAGGCAAAGTATTTAAAAAACAGCCTCCTCAAAAAAAACTCAATATTGTAATGAAATAGAAATATGATTACCACTTGGACCCTTCAGTTCCTCATGGACAGAAAATATTTCCACCAAAGCAAGCACACTGCTGTCGTAAACTGAGAGAAATGTTAAAGCATTGTTAAAGCAAACATTAAAGCATTTATTAATATTTCATATATTAACTATGGCTTCAATCAATATCATTAATTTGTTGAGTGGACAGCGAGATTAACTGAAATGAGTGATAACGTGCTGGCGGCTGCTAGATGTGAGTTGATGTGAGCATTTTTGTGCTGCAAAGTAGTGATTTCTGTTTCAGTCAATCCAACAGTCCTGCAGCAGTTCCCATGTTTTCAAGGATTATAATTCAACATGAAACTGCATCAGTTCATGATTATTAGATTACTGATTTGTTCTGGATTCATTAGTATAATCAATTTTGTGTGTCATTAACTCTATGAGAGACAGAAGATATCATATTTATTTACTAGCTGGCAGTGCCAGACTTGAAACAATCTCCTGGACATTGCTGTATTTGCATTTTAAATGGCATTTCCTGTCAGACGCCTCATGGTTGCAGTGTTGGACCCCTACATACAATACATATAAAGGAAGCACAGTCAACATAATGCAGCCCGTTGAAGGTTGAATGAAGACCATGTTGATTCAGTCTAGATAAATAGAAGCCTTTTTTTTTACATCATTACAGTTCTAGACTGGGCTTCATCTTATTTTACTGTAGGTTTGCAGCCAGTCACTGACATTTCAACTCTGCTACTGCTAGTTACTGGTGTAAATAAATATATGCTCTGTCTGGGAAAGAGAGTTACCAAGCTCGTCAAAATAATAACTGAGCTGTGTGAAGCTGGCCGCAGAGTGATAAGGCAAAAATACTGCCGGCCCCACTTTCACTAAATCAGTTGCCAGCTTTAATATTGACACACCAGCTCCTCTGATTTCTCTGGGGTCTGTTTTAGCACATACACATGCCATGTCTTCGCCAGATAAAATCAGACCAACCTTCTTCAGTATCATATTTATTATAAATATATACCACCAGTCAAAAGTTTGGACACCATGTTTGACCAAGTTTTTGAAAGAAAATGAGACATTATACTATCTTATTGATCAGAAATACAGTGTAGACATTGTTAATATTGTAAAACTGCTGTTTTTAAATGAATATTAACGTACATAAGCCTATAATCAGCCAACATTAGTACTGTCTTCCAATAGAACATTATGTTTATTAATGCAAGTTTATTAATTTAAAAGGAAAGCTGATCATTAGATTTTTGCAATGGCGAAAACACAGCTGAAGACATTTGTCTTTTCATGAAAAACATGGTAATTACTATGTGTGTTTAAATTCTTGACTCATGGTGTACAGTATATTATCATTTTTGAACTGAACAATAATAAATGCTGGTAGAATCTCACAGATATAAGGCACACCAAGAGAAAATATGTACATTCAATCTAGAGTTGTTGGCATTATGTACTGTATTTCGGTCTGCCGGGATATCTCTTTGGCAACCCTGACTCCTAAAAATTACATTCCTGTATAAATAAACTGCAATCGCGTTTTTGCAGCAATCATAATCATTATGTTGTCAGGCAATGTATTTCTTGAATTAATGAAGCAACATTAATCAACAGGAGGTGAGTCGCAAGGAGGAGGTTGGGGTGGATGGCAGGTGACAAGCCACAGACCTGAGATCAAGACCACAGCCCTGCATGAGCTCGTTTGGGCATGAAAAGTAAGGTTACGGTTACAGATAGATCATGTCTGTGTTGACAGGCAGACATTGTGTGTGAAGTGACTGTTCAGTTTTTCTCTATTTACCCAGCCCACAATCTTTTCTATATAAAGATTAAGTTGAATGTTTGTGATGTGTTTGCATTTAAATGTCCTTATCAAGTGGACAACAGCTGTGGCTGTAAATACTACATTTCGCAGCTCAAGGTTGAATGGATGGCTTGCCTTTTACAGGATAATCTTACTTTTTAAGTCTCAATCACTCTTTGACTCAAAATGTACAGTACAGATGTCCTGCCTTTATTTCCTCCTTCTGTAATCCTACTGCTGCAGTTGGCCCTGACTCCTCCTTGGACTGAAGCAATGAGAACAGACTAGCAGAGGCCTCTGCCTCTGTCCCAGTACCTCATCCATGAGGACAAAGCGCCAAGTAGAACTGGGTTTTCCACTTCACATTTACTCTCCTGACCTTTGGCAGTTGGCATCCTAAAACAGAGAAAATGGTCTAGGCTCATTTTTAGCGAACAGATTTAAATGTGATGAAAAATGTCACTAGTGAATTTTCCAAGTGGTAAGTAATTAACATTAAGCACATGAGGTGATTAATCAACATATCTGCTTAGTTTACCAGTGTGTAAAATTTTGGCAATTCTAGAGAAACACAGTATTTTATATGTTTGTTATTCTCCACTAAGTTATTAGTTGATTGATTTTGGTTTTATACAGTAGATGAAAAAATATTTAATTAATTTAAAAAATTTCTGTGGATTGAGATATTCACACTGTCACAAAGAATGCACACATACACGATGGAAACATGTTTGATAGTGCGATGTAAAAAGGTAAGTGATGACTGTTCACCTTTCCTGCCTCACTCCGTCCTCTCCAGTTTCCCCGATTCTACATCCTTCCTCCTTACCCTAGTACTGAAAGTGGTACCTCCACATCTCTCCTGGTTTGGATTTCTAAAGGAAACACTGAACCCCTGAAAAACTGGCTGAGGGGAACAATGGTGCCCTTGAATTTCTCGTGCTCATTTCGCATGTAATGATATCCAGATTAAACACAATATTATTGTTGGCCCATGAAAGCCAATCACAATTTTCTCTCACCCATGCATCTGAGTATGGTGCATGTGGAAACAGTCCTTATTTCAAAACACCACTTTTGCTAACAGCTTCTTCATGGTAGTTTTAGGGTTAGAAGGAGGGAGAGGGTAATTAGAGTATAGTGAGGAAAGAAAAACTATACCAACTAAAATGCATTTCCAGCATCTATGTTAAGTATTTAAGTCAAAAGTTTATGTTCGTTCACTTTGACATCAATGCACATTTAGGGTTCAGCATTACCCACCACTTTGACGTCAGTGGAATAGTTGGTGGTTCAAACAATCCATCTCAATGTACTGATGATTGATTGATGCCTGCTGCGTGTCTCTGCTGTGTTAGGTTATCATAAAGACAAAGAAGTGAACAACTACTCTGGCTACATTCAGACTTCAAACATACATCTACCACCATCTATAAAACTAATTAATTAACTCATTGTGTTTAACACAACATCATCACAGCAACAAATAAAAATCCATTCACAACAAGTGGTTACATTTCCAAGCTAAAGGACATATGAGGACAGGTGATTGACATTAGCTAGTTTTCAAGCAAGGAATGACGGAGGGAGTTCATTGATGTTATGTTGGATATGATGGTGATTTAGATAAGGATTGTTACAGCACATAAATAATGCCAGTTTGTATGGAATTAATTAGAGTATGCAACTGATGACTCAGTGATAATTGCCTGCTTTACAGAGAAAAAACATGTTAATACATTAAGCATCTTGACTTTCACTAACATCATAAATGTGCCCAGTCTACCAACAGCAAGCTACGAGCTATTCTGAAGCTATTCTTCACCTAATTTTTTCCCTCTCATCTAGCTTTTGTACCTGGTTTGCACAAGAACGTGGGGTAATCTAGTGGGGCCAGTATGTTCAGCTCATGTTGAGGCTAACCTAATCACCTTTTGGCTCCTCTGTGGAGAAGAGAAAGGCTGTACCTTTTATCCCAAACCAAAGTCAATAAGACAAGATTCCTAGGAAGCATTGCAGACATTCTTGAATGAAGAAAGGAGAAGAAAAAAATGAACCACTGGCCTTTCTCTCTCAAATCCAAGATAAAGTGTAGAAGGAGGAAGGTGGGCATGTGAAAAAAAAGTGTTTTGTTACTTACTTTTCTGTTTTTTGGGTGATTTCTTTATTCCTGTTAACAAAACATTTTGAGGAACACAAAAAATGTGCTTCTGAACTGACTACTTTTTCTCTGTTTTGCTTTTGTTATTTAATGTCACGTCCCGTGTTGCTCCAAAGGTTTGGCCAATGACCCTGGTTAATTAATAACTCTGGCTTTATTTGCATGGATGGACCTCCTCCATCAGAACTGACCACCCATTTTTGCTCATGTTATTCGTCTCCCCTGTTAGCCTGAGTTATAACACGCTGCGTGAACACTGATGCTCACTGAATATGTCAAGCACATCAGCGGTCTTATAAGACCTCAAAAATGTAAATTAGGTTGCCTAAGCATTGCTCATTTGTGTGTCTTAAACTCTTAATAATAAAAGTGTATGTGCTCTCTGAGTCATAATATTAGATTTACATTACATTTTAGAAAAGAAATATGTAAAGTAAAAAAGGAGGAGGAAGATGAGAGTGAGTGTTAGAAGGAAAGTCGAAAGTGGTGGCAGTAGGAGGATGGGATTGGAGACATTTTGGCCAGCGATGTCAGAGAGGAATCAGTGAATAACTTGGCTTGTTTCTTTGTGGTGAGAACAGCATGGGCTGAAGGCTGGAGCCAGAGCCCACAATGTCTAGCCTGGAAGGTTCTCTCATTAGAGAGATTGCAGCGCCTAACCTCCTGGGAACCGCAGCGCCGGAGTGTAGGACTCATCGGAGTCCTGGGAATGCTCACATTCATAACCATTCAGGTATAAAGTTATGGAGATTATTGTCTTTTAATTTTACCTTTCAATAGACTGTCTCTTTGTGTCACATGTCTGAAGCTTGTTGTGATGCGTGGAATTGCCATGTGAATGTCCCACCCCTCTATGTTTGTTAGTTGAGAATGTGTCTGAGATTATCCAACGAGACATGAGTGGAGTCTCTGTACTGTCTCCAACACTAAAACAGGCTCCTTTGAAGAAGTGCAAAGACATGCCAGTGTTTTTTGTTAAAACATTCTTTTTATGGCTTTCAGGGAGCTGAGCTTTGCTGGTTGAAAGAAGAAATGAAAAAATGCAGAGAAGAAACAAAAAGGGATCGGGAGAAGACTGGAAAGGGGTACAAATATTTCAATGTGGGGTCCCTGGCATACAGATCATTGGACCATCTGTGGCAAGACCTCAGGGGTGGTCTTTAATGTTCTCCCTTAAATGAGGATAAAAAAATATTTGAACTTGTGTACTCAGTCGGAAACCATAAACGGTCAGCAGTCTTAACAAGAGCCATGCACATGTAATTGAAACAATCAAAAAGTCGTAGGGATACACATGAAGAAGTATGTTCTCTCCTAAATTACCCCTGGCATATGGAACCAACAGAAGGGCATATAATATACATATATTTGACTTTACAGAATCTCATTTAGCCTTTTTTACAGGAATCCTCTTTGGCTTTAGGACAAAGAGAAAACCATTTAAAGGGTCATTGAGTTAGCCAGTGAGTTTAACTTGTAGAGTGGTGTGCATGTGCACAAACATTTGCCTGGACGACTGTGTGTCTGGCAGAATTTCCACAAGGTCTCTCTCTCTTGCTTACATGCGTGTGGCTTGACAATGACTTTATTCAAAAATGTAGAAATATTTTTAGTAGATTAGTAGATAACTATGAGCTCAAATCAAGAGCTATGTAACAGCACACACTTGTAGGACATGTGACTATTATAATCTGTTGAACAGACCATAAATGTTGAAAACATTTACAACTTTTGTTTTACTTAATGAACTTATACTTTTAGAAAGTACAAGTTAGGATTGTTTTTTTTTTGTGAAATCAAGAACCTCAGTCTATATTCTACATGTTTCTGTTGGTATATGATGAGTATGATATATTTGGGGTTCTGCATTTACCACTGTGTTAAATTTATTGCAGTGGTAGTGGTCCATATGTAAACATGGTCAGTATACGCTGTATTTATTGTTGTTGTTAGGGTAGTGACTGGCCGACTGTGTAATGTACATGACTTACAACATTTACTACACCAAAAATAGATGAAATTTCCAACTCTGTCTCTTACAGTAGAAATTGCCTTCATACACTACAGAAGTGTTTTTCCAATTACACTGTGGTGCACATACTACTTAATTACAGGCTGGATTACTTTGAGAGGAAAGTTTTTAAATAAATGAACTGTTAGTTTTATTAATAACAGTGGAGTCACCAGGAGGTGCTTGAAATGGTTGACAAAAGTATGAGTGTCACACCAAAGACTAGTGACTGTAGTTTACATCTATGGTCCTGTCTGAGGTTAGCTTTAGGCTACAAAAGTGCTTTGGTTAAGATTAGAATAATTTGTGGTTTTAAATACATACATTGTGTATGAACTCACTGTGAACTTTTTCAGTATGAAAACAGACCATGGTCTGCAGCTAAAATTAACCAAAAGCTGCGTGTGCCTAAGCATAGACATTCATTCATCTTCTGAACTGCTTAGTCCCCACAGGGGTCACGGGTGTGCTGGAGCCTATCCCAGCCAGCTTACGGGCGAGAGGCGGGGTACACCCTGGACAGGTCGCCATTGTGGGGCCACATATAGACAAACAACCATTCACACACGCACTCACACCTACGGGCAATTTAGAGTCCCCAGTTAACCTAACTGCATGTCTTTGGACTGTGGGAGGAAGCCGGAGTGCCCCCACGCAAATACGGGGAGAACATGCAAACTCCACACAGAAAGACCCTGGCTGAGCCCGGGATTCGAACCCAGGACCTTCTTGCTGTGAGGCAACAGTGCTAACCACTGCACCATCGTGAAAAATGACCCAGATGTTACTGTATGCACCCTTCTACATTTTGGACCAATACAGCATGCACACCAGTGTTGTCCTTGAGTAAGGCCTCTTAGCTCACTAAACACATGAATGGGGAAAAAGTAAAATAATCCAAATGATACTGGACTGAATGAATTACTCTAGCAAGAAAACGCATTTTGGAAACGCATTTTAAGACATATTTGAGCACAGAATAATGGTTAAATGAGATGTCCATGTTAAATTTACATTCAAAAACTAACAACTGCCTGACAAAACAGTGGCATTATACTGCTCAGTTTTTATAGATATTTATAGATTTATATAGGGGCCATTGTCTTTCTGCAAAATAAATATATCCCCAATTTGCTATTGCTCTATGGAAATGGCATGCCTGCTCAGTATGGAGAGTTATCCATGTTCATTGGGTATGCCTTGCTCATATATCGCATATGCCCCTCTCTCCCATTGGTAAAGCATCCCCAGGTCATCACGTTTTCACCTCTATGCTTTACAGATGGTAATAGGGTATCTATGTTTTCATGAGCTCTGCATTTGACATACTGTAAAGTACATTTTTCCCTTGGATCGAAACAACTCAAACTCATAAGTTCAAAATGCTTGGTTTGAGTCAACTAAGGTTTGCATACTACATTGTTTGCACATCTTGGCCCACTGCTCTCTTTTCTTCCGAGTTGCCCACCTTCTAGGGATTTTTTTTTGAACATATTTTCTGTGTTTTGTATTCTTGTTCTTTTCATATTTCAGTATTTTCCAAATGTTTTCTTGACAGTATACATTTGCATAATTACAATAAAAAAAGTCAATTTTCAGGGTTTGTGCTTCTGAAAAATCATGTCCACACCATTTGCAACACTTATCTATGGGGAAAAATGCTTTTTGGCTGAGTGTGTGTCAATCCAAGGCGTCACATATCCCTATGGTTGATTTGCAGGCTAGCAAGTTCCCAATTCTGGCATTAGCTTAGACACTAAGAAATACTTTGGAAGAAAACGAAGAAAAGCAATGAGAGACTGGCCAAAATTTGGTTTAGAATTTACAGTATATCAGCACTTTATAAGCTGATAAGCACCACTTTCACTACTTTCAGCAGATGGAGAGAGTTGAGAGACAATAGGAATTTCCATATGAATGCCAATATGGAATTATTTCTGCTTGACTTCATACATTCTACCTTATTCTTCAGGTGTTAGTCATAATTTCCTACATTTACATTTATATTTAGTCATTTGGCAGACCCTTTTATTCAAAGCGACTTACAAGTGAGGTACAAAGCAAGCATAAATCTAAGTCAGGGAGAATAACTGTAAAGCAAAGCACTATCAGAAGAAGTGCCTCCATTTCATGAGATGTAAGTACATAAAATTTTTTTTTTTTTGAACGTGCATTTTAAGTGAATAGAAAGTTACGGAAAAGTTCTGTCTTCAGCAGTTTCTTAAATATTGGGAGTGAAGTTGCTGACCTTGCAGAGTACGGTAGCTCATTCCACCATTGTGGGATCACAGAGCTGAAGAGCTCTGCAATGTTTTTTTGTTTTATGATGGGACCACTAGACGCCATTCATTGGCAGACAATTGGGGACAATCACTAAAGACTCAATGTTGATGCTTGATGCTGATGTTGTGGTGTATTGACGGTCTAGCAGGGAAGACTAGAAGTTCTGTCTTGGAGAGGTTTAGTTGGTTTTAGTGGAGAGGTTTAGTTGGTTTAGTAGAAGATGTCTTTCCCTCATCCAAGGGCATGTCAGACAGACAGGCAGTCTGAAAAGCTATGTGAGCAGATGAGTAGTAATATAGATTGAAAAGAGAAGAGGATCGAGAACTAAACCCTGTGGCACACCGGTAGAGAGGTTGTGACAGTTACCAGATAAGTAATAACGAAGCCAGGCCAGTACCAGATATGCCCAAGTCAGAGAGTGTCAATAGAAGGATCTGGTGGTTTACCGTGTCAAAGGCTGCAGAAAGATCAAGTAGGATTAACACAGAGGACTTTCCCCTAACCTTTGCAGCCCACAGGGATTCCACAACTGTGAGGAGTGTTGTTTTTGTAGAGTGACCACTCTTGAACCCAGACTGATTGGCATCAATGAGGTTGCTCTAAGAAAGAAAATTAGAGAGTTGATCAAAGATGGCTTGTTCAAGGGTCTTGGCAAGAAAAGGAAGAAGAGAGATGACTAATACCTGAAAGGTTACAGTTTCACTCAAAATTATTGCAGCCCCATTGCAAATTAGGTGTATTTACATTTTCTAATCAAGGTTGTGATTAGTTGCACAAGGTGCTCTTAACATGGAATACCTGAACTGCCTGTGTGTATAGGTTTCAATAAGGCTTGTACATCTGGACACTGGAAGTTTATGCCATTCTTCTTTGCAAAACTGCTCAAGCTCTGTCAGGTTTGTGGGGATCAGGTGTGAACAGCCCTTTTCAAGTCCATCCACAAATTCTATTTTGGTTTGAGGTCTAGGCTTTGACTCAGCCACTCCAGAACATTCACCCTGTTGTCAGTAAACCACTTCTATGTAGCTTTAGCTGTATGCTTAGGGTCATTGTCTTGCTGAAAAACAAAAGATTGTCCTTTAGACCATTTTGGTCTCATCAGACCAAAAAACCTTCTTCCACTTGACCATTGAGTCTTTCACATGCCTTTTGGCAAACTCAAGTCGGGATTCAACATGAGTTTTCTTCAACAGTGACTTTGTCCTTGCTACTTTCCCAAAAAGCTTTGACTGGTGAAGAACCTGGGCAACAGTTGTATGCACAGCCTCTCCTATCTCAGTTGCTGAAGCTTGTAACTGCCTCAGAGTAGTCATCTGTGTGTTAGTGGCTTTTCTCACTAGTCTCCTTCTTGCACAGTCACTCAGTTTGTGTGGACGGCCTGTTTTAGGCAGATGTGTGCCATATTCCTTCAGTTTCTTGATGATGGATTTCACTGAACTCTGGGGGATGTTCAGTGCCTTGGAGATTTTTTTGTATTCATCCCCTGACTCGATGGACCAGTGATTGGACCTTCCAGACATAAGAGTTGTTAAACTGCAATCACTTAAGACAAATTCACTGCACTTCCATTGCACTAACTGTGGGACTACTAGCACCAAATATCTGGACCTATGTTGGATTAGGTCAGTCATTTTAAAGACGGTGAATATTAATGCAAGTACTAATTTCACCATACTTATTTTTTAATTTAATTAACATTACTTTGTAGAAACCTGTTTTCACTCTGACATTAATGAGGTATTTTTTAAAAAAAATTTTCAAATGTTTTCAAATGTTTCAATTTACATTGGCCATGATTGATTTATAATGTCACTAAGAGGGTAAAACATTCAAGGGGGTGAAAGTGTAAAATGTGTTGTAGCTTGACTTTTACTTGGTGCATACTGGGAAAGAACAGGATTTACCAGGGTTGCTTTTGGAAGTGTTTTGGTCCAAATTGGTCACTGGCTCTTTTGATTTCCTTAGCTATGAGGAAACATTTTGTTCATCCATATAAAGCATATTTTTCTGGTGCCATTTGTGTGACACAAACAGAAAAAGAAGCATTTGGGCCAAGGCTTTATACAAGTTTTGAGTGAAAAGAACAGCAAAAGAAGCTAATGAAAAAAATCAACTATTCTACAACATAAGGGAGTTAATAAAAACTGAAGCTCAGGAGCATAGAACTTTACATTACAATACAAAACAAAAACTCACTTGTTAATTACTTATACATTTAACATATAAATAACAAGATCAGATAAAATACTTTGGAAATTGTTTTACGAGTGCTAAAACATGCAAAAGGCACCATTAGTAAGTACACACCAAGAGGCCTCAGAGGAGCAATCTTCCTAAAAGCTCCAGGTGTTTCTGTAATGGCTGCAGGCCTCAGCAAATACAGCAGGCAGCTACACATCTGGGTCTTTTAAAGCAAGTGTGCTCTTTATTTGAACAAAGTTTTGTGGCTTGGTGAGTTTTCATACATATGGACTGCTCATTGAGTAAAAGTGCTAGGTTTGGGACCTGGCTAACCCAGGTGAACAAGTGATTTTTGCATAGTTTCAGTGACCTCAAAGCCATGACTCAGCAGTCCTACATCTCATGGCTTCCACTTTGGAGAAGGAAAAACACCACTCATCTTGATGAAGCTGTTAGATGTGGCATGTGTTCAACAACCTAACACATTCCCAACTCTAACTGTTGCTGACATTAAGAGCAAACACAAGCAAGCTTCACAGAGTAACTTTTATGACACAACCCACTTTACACTAATGTAATTTTTTTATCTACGTCAATTCCGAAATGTTAAGCGTTTGTTCTTACCCAAAATAACCACCCAGAACATTTCCAGCATTTACCTCATCACTTCTCTGAATGGGAAGGCTTTATGAGTGGAAAACTTTATGCTCCCCCCAGCATCATAATTGTATTGATGATATCTCCCCTTCAGGGACACACATATATTCGAGTTGGCCTGGTAATGCTATTACTTTAAGGTACACTATTGCCTAAATCAAGGTCATTTAAGACATTCATTAATGACATTTTTTATTGTCAGAGCTTAATTAACTTAAAAAGTAAACTACTCATCATATTGTTACTGTCAGTTTGAAACTACCCACACATGTTTACACACAATATAAATATCAACTACCTGCCACAAACACTGTTTCCTAAAACTAGGTTGTATATTTATACATATATCCCAAAGTAATGATTAGTCATGATTATTTTTATCAGCATTATGTGGCACATTTGGTAGTTCACCCTGATGCTCTGACCACAATGAATTTCAGTATTTATAGGTGCACCATTGCTCCATCCACAAAGTGTAACATACTTATAAAGAAAAACACTGCATGGGATTAAAACAGGAAAACTTTATAGGGCTAGATGCTTCATTGCAGGAATACATACATTTTTGTGTTATACAGTGGGAGACTGAAGAATACTGGCAGACTCATGTCTCACTGTCACTATGTGTTAGTTTAACCATGAGTTAAAATGACTGTGGCAGTGGAGGTAGAACAGGCTGTTTACTAATAGGATTAGCAATCTGAGCAACGGCTCCTCTAGACCACATGCCTTTGTCTTTAAGTGAAATATTATGCCTCAGATTGCTTCCGGTGTGTATTACTCACTTTTAGATAAATCATAAAACTCAAACTGACAGCATGTAACATGGGACTGTGTTGATGAAATACAATGTAGTAAAAGATTACACATCAGAACACTGCTCATCGTGAATAATAAACAATTCAGGTTTGGTTTTATGGTTATTTCCACATTTGTTTGTTCTGAAAATGTGAACTGAATTGTGGTTCAACAGAAATATTTTAAAAAACAAACCAATGAACTGGCCTGGACAAAAATTATGGTACCCCTAGAAAGGATTTGACCATAGGGACATGTTAAACTAAAGTGGGTCCTTGAATTGGCTTCACGGGTGTCTTCAAAATTGTAATCAGTCAGTCTGACTATTTAGAGGGTGAAAAGTAGTCACTGTGCTGTTTGGTATCATGGTGTGTACCAGACCGAGCTGTCAAGTTCGATGATTTTCCTGCCGGTCCTTTGGTCCTTATTTGGTTTCCATTCTGTTTTCCCACTCTCTGCTCATTGATAATTACCTTGATTCCGGTCACCTGTGTCCTTCCCTTTATAAGTAGGTCTGTTTTCAATTTCAATTTCTTTAGTTTGATTTTTAAAATACTTCTGTTTAATCACAATTCAAAAGCAATGTCTGATTTTCATTAGTTAATTTTTTCAGTAAATTTTTATTTATTATTACTTTTGTCAGTTTCACGTTATTTCAGTGACCATTGTATGTTTTTCTTTCTTTAACAGAAGGAAAGCAACAATTTTGTCCATGTCTGTATTACTATTGTATTATATCTTTGAAAGATCGCTGGGTAAGCAGGAAAAATACAGCATTCTCTGTTGATGTGTCTTGAACTGTGTTAAAATTCTCTGCACTTTTTGCCAGAGCCATCATCACCCTATACAATCTCTGTGTCCTCATCCAGCAAGAATTTGTTACTGCTGATCAGAAGGGACACAACTTTTTATGAGACCAGAGGAGCTGTTAGTGCACCCTTGCCATGGGTGCCCCAAGTACACAGTTCACATCCAGATATAACATAGTACAAAGTATGATGCCACTTCTTGTCAAATGCTAAATGATGCAAGAACAACTATTTTTGACACTTGGCGTATCCGGGACAGGAGTTTTGGTGCAATTTACACTTTTCTAAATTGTTTATGAGCAGGTATTTATATCAGAGTTTCCCTGATTTTGCACCTATCTATCAGACTGATAAATCAAATGTCTCTGATCTCACAGCCAGGAATTTCAGACCGCTTGGGCCACACCATTCAGATCCATGAAATACGGAAACAGCAGCTTCGTTCAACAAGAATTCAAAGAATGCCATTAGACTCTATTTGTTTTCTGCAGAGGTGATGAGAAGGGGGAATGTAGGGTGGTGAATATATTAAAATTTTTGAATAATAGATATAATCTACTTTTAACCACAGCCACATTGTTCTTTGGGAAGACCACACACAAACACTGAAGCATGCATAAATTAGAGCTCACAACTGCAGGGTCTTAAACAATAAATGAAAAACACACAGACGTGTGGCCAGAGGCTCAACTACTGAGCATACAGGACAGAGACATAAATATACCTTACATTATATAGGTATCTAAATAAAAAAATGGCTTGATGACCTCCCTACTCAAGTTTAGGCATCAGTACAGATTTTCCTTAAGCAGCAGCATCCCATCATGCTGTTTTGAGCCAACTCATTAGTGGGGCTGGTGTACTGTTACACGAGAAAAGACAAAGTGGGTGGAATATGAGGAACAGCACAGTATCATAGCAGGAAAAACAGCCTGCAGCTGCAGCCTCAACTGTTATGGTACCTTCATACCTTCTTCATGTCTTCTGCGTATACATAGCTCCTGAGGAATGTTCCAGGTGTTTCATGGATTCCCTTGAGGTGAAATCACAAAAGAGATGTCAAGTGATGATGATGAAGATGTGCTGAAAACGTGGCTAGGGTTATATATAGATGGGGCCACCAAAGCTGTCCAGGCTGCAGGAGCAAGTGTCGAGACTTTCCTTTACGTGTGATTAATGCATCGGTTCTGATTAGCAGTAAAACAAACAAAGAAACACTAAACTGATGAAATACAAAGCCACACATGTCAAAATATCTGCTTATATTTCTTTAATTTGCTAAGTGCATTTGAGAACGAATGTGTGCGGGTAAGTTTGGATGTGTAGAAATATTAAAGGAGACAGCATGGGTAAAATCACACAAATGGAATTTGCAAAGAGAGGAGCTAAAAGTGCAATTTAGTGCTTCTGATCAAAAGCCACCAAGAGGACAGTCGACACTGTAATACGAGTTAGAAGACTGCAGTTCCTTTCTTGTGGGGGCCCTTTCTATTCTGCTTCCATCTCTTCATATTTTCTATGGGATTAATAAAAACTGAATTTAGACATGACGAACTGTGAAACACATCCCGCTGTCAAGTTGTTTAAAGTAAGAAAAAGACTTATCATCAGTTTTAAAATATAACAGGAAACAATCTGAGTGCCAAAGACGCATTGGTTTAGGTGTTACTCTGTGTGTTGGGTGAATTCCATTTTTGAGAAGAAAATGAAAGTCATATGTGTGACTTCCGAGACTGACAGTTGATCTTGTCCTGATGAGCCAGCAACTGACATGAACTCAGCAGAATGAAACAGACTCTGAAAACAGCTTTGTTGATCTTTCGGAAGCCAAGTCCCAATAAAGGAAAATGGGATTCTCATCATACGTTCTCTTTACTCGTTTTGTGTGTGTCTTTCATTAAAAAGGCAGAAAACCATCTTCAAATTGCATTTAAAAATCAGAGTCTAAAGTAAAACCCCCAATCTTATCCTTATTTTCATGCCTGTCAGGTCGCCGCAAAAGGCCAACGCTGAATGAAAACATTTGTGATCATAGTCTATCATTGTCTCAGTACATGAGAAGGAGCTGGAAGCTCATCAAACTGCAGCGCTTAGGAAAGTGAGAGAGAACATTTCCAAGCATGTCAGGTTTTACCGACACACATATCATCACCTCACTGAGAAACGGGGAGATGTCTGAGGGAGACAGGAAAGACTTTGAATGAACTAAAGACCTTGGGAGTTAAAAGTTGAAAGGACATTTAAGGGGTTTTTACCTATTTTATCAACTTCTAAAATATATATATTGCATGCACTGTAACCATTCATCTACTATACCAAGGCGCTCCCACTTTGTATGTACATGTGTTTTAATATTTCAGTTTTAGATGTCAGGATTATATTCATAGATGTATCACAAAATACCAAGTTTCAAGATAGTACACCAAAAACTCTCATGAGCCAATAGAACACAAAGATCCATCTCTAGTTGATCTAATTTGGCTTCAGACACAGAAAATTTGCAAAATAGCTGAAGTTTTTTTTTGTTGTTGTTTGTATTGCACCAAAAGCTTTAAATCAGGATAATACAAATACTTGAGCCAAATAAATTTTATTGAGATCACTGTTTTGACTCACTGGGGAACCAATGCAGAGGCATCCCTAAATAAAAGGACCATCTGATTGAAGTCACATTTTGATGCAATTGCAATGTTGTGTAATCCATCAAGGTGACCTCACAGTTGATGCGATTAAAGTTAAAACGATCACGTTGGTAACAATGTTTATGCATGTGTATTAATATATTACTCTAATCCTAGTTGTATTACAGTGTCTGTCCCTTTCATTGTTTTAATGCTGGATTCTGTTTCCATCTAAACACCTTCTAACATTAAAGGGTGACATTTAAGGTCTGTTCTTGACCTTGTAAAGGTTTACAGTGACACCACAAACAAGCTACATCAACTGTGTGTGCACACCGGACCAAGAGTAGTCAGTAGATGGCCAGAATCGGATCAAGGAGGCCATTCACATCGAACATCAATAATCAACCACAGACATGATTTATGTTATCATGCAATTACAGGAATTGCTACTGATACTGTGCATCAAAAAACGTATGTTCTTTCTTTACACTGACACTAAAGGTTTCCAGCTTGACGCATTTTTGAAATGTATTTCTCTAATTATCATACCTCTCAATATTGCTCTTAACAGTTTTGTTTGTTTTGTTTATGTATGTACTGTACATGTTACAAAACCCTTTTACTTTTTCAGGTAACTGAAAAAGTTAAGTTTAAGCTACAGACATAAAATAGCTGTCCTGTGCCCCGTGAACTTCATCAGTTCGAGTTTTGAGTAGCTGTTGCTTTAATGATCTTTTAATGAAATGTGGCCACAAGCCTGGTCTCAGTAAGAGGTGATTAGTTTTAATGTCAGAATGTCAAAACTGAGACTAAACTGACACAGCGTCTTTACTTAGTCACACAACCAGCAGCTCAAACACAAGCAAAATTGAGACATTTTTAAAAAGAACATTAACTGTTGTGTGGTGACAAACACACACTGGCACTCACACATGCTAATGCATAGCCAGGTGTATCCACTCATAAAGAGTAATACACCTTAGGCCACATTTTATAGGCCCTTATAGCTAATATAAGCTGTGAACCTTTCTATGGCAAATACCTGCCTGTTTATTTTAGA
This sequence comes from Helostoma temminkii, assembly GCA_900302695.1. Lineage (NCBI taxonomy): Eukaryota > Metazoa > Chordata > Actinopteri > Anabantiformes > Helostomatidae > Helostoma > Helostoma temminkii. The sequence goes on along the minus strand of OMLM01021091.1, from coordinate 156,831 downwards.
AAAAAAATATCCATATTTTATATAGTTTTTATTTGAGGGCTGTGGCTTATAAGTCTGAGCCTGTGCATCAGGGGTCTCATATAACTTGTGCTGTAACATGCCATTATGTTGTAATATCCAGAGGCCCTACTTCTGTTGAATATCAAGCTTTTTCGTTCCCACTTTGGGTGACCTTTCTTTGGCTTCTCTCCTCACTCACTGTGTCAAAAGGACAAGTTTCACAAGGTATGCCAGTGTGGGCAAAGAATGCTGAAAATGTGAAGGAATTGCTAAGATTGGATCAGAGAGTAGAGGGGGTGCAACTGGAATTCATTGTTGTTATTGTCTTCCTGGGAGCACAGTGGAAGTACATTATACCTAATGCATTTCAGATAGAAAGGGCAGCTACAGTCCAGTCCGTCAACACGAGTAAATGTCTTTTTATTTATGAAACTTTAAGTTGCGGTTGTGCAGTTGTGGAGACAAGACTGTCTCTTTTATTTTCACAGTTGTCTGACCTCCTCCTCATCTCTGTGTCCTCTGGACAACCTATTACAGTTGCTGATTGATGGCCGCAGGTCAAACATTTCGGTGTAGAGTCCAGCGATAAAAGATCACTGTGGGTGCTCCATTTAAATTCCTCTCCTCATCTCCCGCTGCAGTGAGAACAGCCTACAGCTACTAAAATGCATCTGACCCTTGCCCTGTATTTGACCCGGTAGTTAAAACAAATACAGCCATCGCTCCCTGGACAGCTTTTCCTTTTCTCTATCCCCAGGCTAAATAAACAAACACGTGAGTTTCCTCATCTTCATGTCCTCTTCCTGACTCTTTTGTTCTCTAACTCTCCCCTGTTCTTTCATTCTGTTATCTCTTTATACAGTATGCAGTCAATTACCTCTGTGTGCTACTGACCCGACGAGACAGAGAAAATATCCAAAGAAATCCACCACATGCCATTGCTTTCACCAGTTCAGTGTTGGGGAGATGACATTGTTTGCTCGAGAAAAAGAAACAAGTGATTGGTTGCTTGACACTTTATCATCCTAGAATCCCCCCGGAGTCTCTCGAAAACAGCAACTATTTCAGCTACAACACTGCCCATTCCTTTCATAACAGACTAATTCAAACGATCCAGTCACTGGTGTACCTTTCCACTTCGTCTCGTCCAGCACTTTTATTTTGACTACTATATCAGCACAAAAGTCTAGACACGCACTTCATCATAGCTGATTCTTTTGTAAGGGAAAGGTGGTGGGGGGAAAAAGAGGAGCGAGAAAACGATGAGCATTCCTAAAAAGGGAACACACAGGCACATTTTTGCCATAGTTCAGAATGGAGAAGAGAAACCTGAGAGACTATGATGGATAGCTTTTATAAAAGACAGGATTATAAGGTGCATGTGCACATAACAGCACGTGAAAAGACAAGTGTAAAATGACTGCTGTGACTGTCTGATGAAATAAACATAGTCATCCATCAGCTTTTATTTGGTTATTGTCAAATAATTTATAACTGGAAGAGAGAGTTTTGCTTCAGTGTTGCCTGGTTCCATGAAAAATATGGAGATTATCACTGCAAGAATGTTATTTCAATTTTCTTAATGAAACTGCCACTACATGCTGGGAGTGAGACACCAAAGTATGGAATTTTGGCCAATGTGTTTCCATAAAGAATGAGCAGTACCTCAGTGAGCATCTGCTTTATTCAGTATGTTGAGTACATTGCTTAGACAAAGGTAACTAATCCTTATTCTAGGGAGGCTGTGTAGGGTCAGTGGTTTGATTCCCCAGTTCCTTCTGTCATAAGTTTCCTTTGGCAAGACCCAAGTCGCCCCCCAGTGAGTCAGGTACCTTGCATGGCAGCTCTGCCATACTGTAGGTGTGTGAGTGCGTAGGCAAATGTGTAAATGAGAAGCACAGTGTGAAAGCACTATGAGTACCAACAAGGTAGAAAAGCCTTATATAAGTGCAGAACATTTACCATCAACCAACAATGTTTTACTTAGATGCGTGTATGTTATTACCAAACTATTACTTTTATGCCTCTGCCAACTAGTTGACTGACACATATTCTAATGAGTTCATCCATAAAACCCAGTGGACATTTTTGCCAGACGTAGTTGATTTCCCTCCTGAGATATTGTGGTGACAAGAATAAAACAGTAATGCTGTCACAGTGACCTTGATTTTTGACCATTAAAATCTAATCAATTTATTCTTGGGCTAATTTTGAAAAAAATCTCTAGCTGGCACAAAGGCATAAAAATACAGCTACAGAACAACATAGCTGAGACCAACAGACTTTGGATAGGGCGACACAGTGGTGTAGTGGTTAGCAGTCAAAAGCAAGTACCCAGGTGCCTTGTTGTATAGGGTTTGCATGTTCACTCTTTATCTGTGTGGGTTTTCCCTCAACCCCTAAGGATCATGTATGGATGGACATTTTGGCTTGTGACTTTAATAATTAACCCTTGGAAGTCGACTTTTTTAACAGTTAACTCAAAACAGTTTTAAAGGTGGATTATTGAAGCAAATGTAAAGTGGGAAAAACATCCAAAAGACCTTCAGATCACTAAGGGTTAACCAATTAGGGTTATCACTATGGTACAAATATATTATAAACTAGCAGTGTGTTTTCAGAAGTAACAATGAACAGCTCAAAAGACTACCACAAAGTTTTGGGTTGTGTATCTTTACATGCACATGAACTTTAATGACATCCCATTCTTAATCCATAGGGCTTAATATGGACTTGCTCCAACACTTCTGGGAAGGCTTTTCCACAAGGTGTGTTTATGGGAATTTTTGACCACTCCTCTAGAAGCGCATTTGTGAGGTCAGGCACTGATGTTGGATGAGAAGGCCTGGTTCACAGTCTCCACTCTTGTTTATCCCAAAGGTGTCAGGCCAGTCAAGTTTCTTCACACCAAACTCACTCATCCATGTCTTTATGTCCTTGCTTTGTGCACAGAATTCAATTATTTCAATGGGGTGTTCCAAAACTTTTGGCAGTATAATGTATCAGACAGCTCATATACTTATATACTAAGCATTTTACCATATCTGTATTTTCCTCATGTCTTGAAGGACAAAGAAAAAAAGAGGAAAAATCACACCGCACCACCATCCATATCAAATTATTGTTTTGACTGTCAGTTTGGCCTGGTACAACTGTTTCTTCTCAGTGCTCAATCTTATTTTCCATTTACTTGCCAATCTCATATTCATTCCATTTACTCCGAGGACTTGCCAATTATTTGTCTTGAGTTTTGATTCTACTGGTTAGTCTTTCCATTTTCTAAAGTTTCATTTACTTTTGACTTCCATTTATTAAATAAAGCTGGAGTAGGTTTTAACTAGTGTTATTTGTTTTATAACTGCGGTTCTAAGTATGCCACACAGATGTCTAAATTGTGTGTGTTTCTTTCCCTATCTATTATTTTTTCTTACCATTGTTGCTTTGTTTCTAGATCCCAGAAAATAATTTGATGAGTTCAATGTTATAAATATGGAATAAGGGTCAAAACATCCTGGTTCCTGGCACATTTTTGTATTGGATCATTTTTAGCTCTGCTCCTGTTCTCCACCTTTTTGCATGTTTATTACTCCTTGACTGCATACATGTGCCCATAATAGGGTTGTTATAAGAAACTGTACTTTGAAATTTTCAAAATTATGAAAATGTAAAGGGTACTTGTTTTCTGTGGTAACAAAGACACTAAAAGTACCTCAGCTGGTCACAGAATGTGATTTATGTGGCACTTAAAAGCTCTGCAAATAACCCGTTACTGATGGCGAATCCTACAAGAAGAAGGGCATTAGTGCTACAGTCAGTGTTAACATGGGATGCATGGTGCAGGTGCAGTAAAAGCCACTCCAGAAGTCATGTTTGGAGATATTTTTATTATATTATATAGATATATATTTATAGATGATCAGAGAGAAGTTATCAAGTTACCAAAGCATACAAACATTCTCAGACCTTTCAGAATGAAAGAAGCAAACGCCTCAAACTGAGCTAATATAAGCGTCTTGAAAACAGACATCCAGATCTATACAAAGAATTCAAGTTGATTTTTTCAGTTGTTTATTATTTTATTTTTATTATGTCAATTTTATATTGACATGTCGTTGAAATGTTCATATGTTGAAATGTTACTACAAGGGTTTGTAATGCAGCTGCATCTGTTTATAGAGGCTAACATGTTTAGGTTAATACAATGCAATAACATTACTATCTAACAGAAATGAACACATCCACAGGCCACTATGAAGGATATTATCTTTTGGATACTGGATTTGCTGTTAAAAATTGGACGAGGATTTATAGATTTTATGTATTGGATGTATGAATGTCTACTACATACAGATTTTGGATTCTGGAGGACTGATCAGATTATTCTGTGTGTGAAACTGGAACAGAAATTGGATTGAAGATTTGCAGACAGAATTGCTCACCAGTATGACCTTATTGTTTGCATTTTTGCCACTGTCTCAGCTTGTGCTCTTCTGTGGAGAGTTTTGAAGATCATCACAAAGACAATACTGTCATTTTCCCAACTTTTTTGTCAGTCTCTGCCATATTTGAGGGAGTGGATTGCAGGTAAGTATTAACCTCAGTGGAAAATGGATATTGAACTCACTGGTGATGACAGTATGTAATACAGGTGATGGGAACTATGCAGGTTGTCTGGTGAGTGGTCGGTATCATGCAGATGTGGAATGACAGGTTGTCTGGAGAGGTGATTACAAGATGGCAGGTGATCAACGAAATGGTGGTGCTTTGGCAACACAATGTCTGTCTACAAAAGAGCAGATTAAACACAGACAAGGGGGCAGAGGCATTTGGGTCTGCAATTCACCCTCTACAATTCTGCAGTGTTGTCGTCCCCTCTCAAATCTGGTATCCAAGAAACACAATTTCACAGTTACTCACCTCCTGTCTGCTTGGAGGAAATTTATACTGTTACTTACCTCTGTGTTTGTGTCTCCAAGATCCCATGCTGGTTTAGATTGCAGCACTCACTGGTCATGGCAAGGTGATCCTCTCAGCATCCCTCCACATTCATTATTTTTTCTTGTTAGGATACAATTTCTTTAACTTACCTTTAGTGCTGCACATTCATCTGGGTCCAATCCAATACCAAAACCTCAGTCTGTGTGAAACTGTAATGTCCCTTTAAGTCTGACAAATTTGGTTTTACAGTTTCTCATTTGCTACGCCACTTCTAATACTCTGTGCCAGGCTTTTTTTCACTCAACCAGTCAAAACATATATGGCCTGTGCCGCCCCTGTCCTCTCTCAGCACACTTGATCAAAGCCTGTTGCTGAGGAGTGTTTCACCAGACCTTTTGCAACCCATCAGCAGATAATTCCAAAAGTCTGTGAAATCCTACACTGTGGCATCACTCTGAGCTTCTTCCGAATATGTCTATCAAACTTTATAGAGGATAAATATTTTTTAAAAATGTGTGCAGAGCTACACACCTGTGACCACTTGCAGAAAAAGTATGTGACACAGGAACACCAGCTTGCAACTGAGAAATAATACATATTTGTCCTAATTGTACGTGTAATTCATTTTTGCAATTATTGCACAACTGCAATATGCAACCAGATTGTGTGTTTTCTCTCTTTCGTTTTCCATCATCTATTTTGGCTTAAAATAATTTTTTCATCTTACCCAAATACACAGCTGTCACCTCCTCAAATATTCAATGTCTCAGGGAGAGGAAATGTTGATAATCTTCCTAAGAATCTTCCAACAGCAGAAACCAGTTTCTTTCATCCGGCACTTCCCATTTAAACAGGAATCAACAGCTATGTGTTTAACTGGGCCTGTTTAAACACATTTGAGAAAGTTCTATTGTGCAATTCTTTAAAGTAAAATAAACCTATTGAGTAATTTTTTTTCCAGTCAGAAATGTTTAAGTCTGGGTGGAAGTTATCTGTAATCATATTTCCATCTAGCTGTACAGGCAATATTACATAAACATGTAACAATGCAGAGTGATTTAGGTGTGCTTTGACTGGCAAGTAGAAATAGTAGAAATGTATTGATAGAAGATGTTTCCATTGTTATTAATGAAGAAATTCACATTGCTTTACTTTCAGGGACAAACCAAAATATTTTCCTTCCCCAGTGATTTCTATAGTTTTGGCAAAGGGACAAAATGTATAGTGCTGATATTCCTAGAATCTCTTATTTCTTGGTGTAAGAAACATACCATATAATGTTCTCATCAAACATGATGGAAATATGTATATGTTTCAATGATTACACAAATAGACCTGTTCATATCATCACTTCCTTGCATCCATATTTTCTTGCTAGAAGTCCTTTTATGATTGCCTTTGTTGGGACATTAAATCCATCTGCTGATAATCAACAGCAGGATGAAAATCACTTGTGCTTCTATGTGTGTACTTGTTCATATGGACACAATAAAGAAAACAAAGGCCCACTCTTGAAACACTGATCTATAGCACTACCAGTGATCAAAAACTCCACAGGATACCTTTGTTTAAGCCAGTCTTGAAATTATAGCCAGTTCCACATTTTAAAAACGTGAAAAAGGTTCTTCGTGCTGTTCATACGGGCCATGAAGAGATCACTTCCTAAAGCCCTTTCACAATGAAAGTGATGGAGGCCAACATCCACAGTCCTTGCTCTGTGCAAAAATGCATTAAGATGTGTATCTAAAGCTAACATAAGGCTTAAACAGTCAGAGTTTATAAAATCAAGTGAATATCTTCCAAAATCTAAGTGTTTTTGGTGTGAAATTCCCTCTGCAGTTCAACAAGGGGCTGCTCTGGAAGGAAAGTGACAAATGGAGGAATTTCCGTCTAAAACACATGCAACTTTGCAAGATATTAATTTAATGTGGGAGGTAGAAGGCTTAAATTTTCCTTTTACAAATACATTTTTGCACAGATGAATTCTAATGGATTTTGGCCTCTATTATCTAGCATCTTTTGCAGGGATATATTATGCATAATATGCTTTTTGTAATCTGATGTTACATATATACTTTTGTAAAGACGGGTGTGTATATTATAGTTTCACTTACAGTTAAAATTAGTGCCCCCTGTTATAATTAACTGACTGCAGCAAGTCAATACAACAGCAGACAAACAATGTAAAACAACATATAAACTTTTTCACAGTGCTGTTATTTAAGAAATTGAGACCAAAAAAACAAAAAAACATGCAGGCAATAAAAACTGCCCCACATGATTGTACTGTAGATCCACCTCTAGCAGCAATAACTTGACGTAATCATTTCCTGTTTGATTTTTATCAGTCTCTCACATTGTGGAGGAATTTTGGCCCATTCTTCTTTACAACATTATTTCAGTTAATTGAGGTTTTCAAGCATTCGCTTATGCACAGCTATCTTAACATATTGCCACAGCATTTTTATTGGGTTGAGGTCTGGACTTTGACTAGGCCATTCCAAAATCTCTCTTTTTTTCAGCCACTCTGATGCAAATTTACAGACATGTTTCCCCCACCCCCACTGCCATGGTTGATAATTGGTATGAGGTATTTTTACGTAAGTGTTTGGTTTTCGCCAAACATGGCACTGGGTTAAGGCCAAACAAGTCCACTTTGTTCACATCTGTCTATAGGACATTGTTTTAAGTCTTGTGGTTTGTTCTGGTGTATTTTTGTGAACCTCAGTTTGTTGTTTTAATGTTTTCTCCATTTGCCTGCCTTGCACACAAACTGTACTTGTTCAGGTCTGAGATATAGCTCTCAGGTGGTTTTGTATTTCTGAGCATTGCACAGTCTGACTTGGTAGTGATAAAATGCTGGGATGTCCGCTCCTGGGAAGTGTCTTGAATGCTTTCTAGTTGCAAACAATCTTTCTCACTGCAGAACGCTGGAATTTTTTTGAAGTGGTTATATAACCCTTTGCAGATTGATATGCACCAACAATTGCTTCTCTTAGACCATTGCTTGTCTTTCCCTCGTGCCATTGGGTTGACACACACCTGAATGTTCCAGACCAGCAGACTGCCAAAACTTGCTTTAGTAGACATCTGCACACCTGCTGATGATCAGTAGGTGAGGCTGATGATTAGAAGCACCTGGCTGCAACTCGCCATCTATGGAAGCAGTAATGGGCACTTTTTTGCCTGCATGTATGGGTGTGTATTGGCTTCATTTTTGTTAAATAGCTAAAAAGCTATGTTGTTGTTCATCTAAGGTTGTATTTACCTAATACTAATACCTGCTAAGTCCAGTTTGATTTTACAATGTTTTTACACACACACACAATAAAAACAGTTATATGAAGGGACACTATATTTTATACATGACTATATGCACTCCGGACTAGGTGGAGGTGAACTTGTGTTTGCATGCTGGTGGCCAATATTCTTTGTTTTCACGTTTTTTCATAATGCTATTGTACCATCCTGCCCACCCAAAGCAACTGCTTTGCTCACAGAGGTCAATATGTCTTACAAAAAGTGTTTTCTTTTTTCTTCACATAATAGATACAGCACTAATTGGCTAAAAAGTTGCATGTCATGGCTCTACTTAACAAGGATTTCAAATAGAAGTGTTTTACTACACTTCACAGTAACAAAAGCAAACACCTGCTTGGACCCACAGTACAAGACAGTTAGGAATCACTGGAGTGGCCAGTAAATAAATACTCTGTTAATCCCTGCTATGATGGAATTATTGGGTAGCAATTCAGTTCATGTTCCCTAATGAGACTCTGTGAGAACAGAAGTAACAGAACATGGTACCTCGGGGTGCTCTGTCTAGACTGTAGTTACGTTAAATCACCCTTGGGTATAAAGCAGTGCTATACTGTAAAGTGTAGCTGATCATGTGAGATGCAAGTCTACATAAGTATGTGTATGTCTGTTTACTGGCGTCTCTGAGTTCAGTACAGGAGCTTTTCAAAGTGCTTGTTCACATGTTGACCTGTGCAGCTTTAGAAAGCCTGAGGGTGACATTATTGCTTTGCAGGCTGCAGGGACATACAGTGAAACCTCCTGCTGTGTAACTGGACAGTGATTGATGAGAGGGCTTATGGGATAACAACTGGACCCAACATCCTCCGGGTACTCTGGACAATGGGGGCTGACTGATCTATAGCTTGCTTGTCTGCATGTGGCAACATGCCACACCCTAATTTTATTTTACACATCCGCACACACAAACATTTAAACACAAGCAGACCACACCACAAGCAGTCACGAGACGATATACGTTCCAAGAGCTTGTATACACAAACACATAAAAACGCAGTCCCACATCTAATGGGCTGTATGTACTATGCTTTGGGCTCGCACATCAACTGTTGTTGGATGATGAATTACAAGTAGAGAAATGAGAAGTGGACATTTGTGAAATGACAGCAGCCATTTTTTTTTACACAACTAACCATTGCTGCTGATGGAGCTATGTGCCAATTAGCTCTTGTGTTCTCTTTCTGTCTATTTCTTTTTCCTCCTTGTTATTCTTTCCTAACTTAACATCAGGCAAGACATGAGATGTTGTTAGAATTGGTTTTGCACCTATTTGTTATTGCCATTATAATGGCTGAAGTATTTCTTGTGTCTTTTTGCTGCACAGAGGAGTCTATAAACTCCTACTCTCCCCATCTTTGTCACAGACTCTTTCTGTGGGTAGCAGGGAGAAACAGTGGGCCAGCTAATCATTTGCGGAATGTGCCGTGGATATTAGATAGGCCCAGATTGGGAATGCATGGAGCCAGAGGAATGGTAATTACTGTGGAAATCAAACACCATCAATTGCGAGGTTTTTCAACATTTAACAGTGTCCCTCTCTCCCTTTCCCCTCCTGAAGCCCCTTCTCCTCTTGCTCCAACTCAAACGGCCCTTGCTGCCACTCCCTCAGGCCCTCAACCCTCGATTCCTGCCCTCTGTATTCTTTCCACTATTTTCCACGCTATTCCATTCCTCTACATCTACTTGTCTCTCTGCCCTCCCATTTATTTTCCTTTAATTTTCTCAGCCTCACTCCACCCTCTCACTTTATCTATCCTCACTTTGTTTTTCCTGTCTTTCGCAGTACACCCATTTATACCTAATCCCTTGGCCAAAATCAATTTGTTTCCCATTCTTTTCATTCTCCGCCCACTCTCATTTACACACACATACATGCAGGCAGTCACACATTCAAACGCATAAGACAAATGGCCCTCATCACTGTATGTTTGGAATGTAAAAACATTCGGTGCCCAAAGCATTTGTTAGCCATTTTAAAAGCTTTAGAGACTCTGCTGTCCAGCAAGAAACTACAAGCTAATACTAATGCTCTCTACAAATTTGCTCATGATAAATGAGTCTATGTATTCATTTCTTCATATGTGACTCTCAGACATACTCCTCAGACTTGAAAGCACACACATGCTTGGGAGACCTCAGAGGTAGTTAGAGGATTGCTGGGTAACAGGTGATTACAGGTCAGTTATAAAGCCTCTATTCCTCAGTGGGTAGTTACACTGTCAACCTCACATATACCCGCACCGGGGTACATGACACTGTCCAGCCTTGGTGTAATCAAAGGCACTTTTTGACAGTCTGCAGCAGGCATTCTTCCGCATGCCTACCGCAAGACTATAACACACACACACACACACACACACACTGTGTCCTGTCCTTCATCTCATCATTCAGAGAGCAAATGTGAATTAAACTAATAGGGCCTTTGTCAGTTTTACTTCAAGGGATGAGAAGCAGAGGGTTCCTGAGAGAGAGAGAGGTAAAGGTGAGGGCCGGCACTTCATTCATCTTCCCTGGGGCACCTACAACTCCTAACCAAAGTCTCCTACTCCCAGCTCCATTGGTTGAGTAATGCTGTAGATCACAGTTTTTGCTTGACAGTTTTCAGGTTGGTATCCCAATGACTGAGCATCAACGAAACCAGAAACATGACACATCTTATTCAAAGTTGCCATTTGTCCTAAATGAATTTCTTTTACTAGCTAGGCTGAACTTGATTCATAGAGGTCTGGGGAGATTTTGAAAACCTCCGAGCTGAACAAGCTGATCAATGAGGGGAGCTCTCAATGAGCAGTCCACAAAGTCTGAAGCTTATCTTCCTGTGAGTCCCATGTGCAAAATCAGCTGCCCGTCTGGGAGAAGACAAATAGACGGAGGAAGCGACACGTTAAGAGACAGGAAAGCTCGCACAGGCACGAACACATGCACACGCGTCTGCAAATTTACCGGGTGGTCCGACGGTAACAACACTCCTTGCCAAATGTCAATGTGCAGTGTTTGTTAGAGCAAAGCATTTACGCTGCACCAAGGTAACAAGTACTTCCTGCTTCCTGCTCTCACTGTGCAAGGAAATCAAATTTGCTGCAGTGGTGCAAAGCAGAGAAGAAACACAAACTAACAAAACAAATTAAAATGCATCAGTGTTAAAGCATGAATTGATGTTATTAGGAGTCCCACAAAAAAACTGATGTCAGTGCATTAGTGACTTTTTTGTGTTCAAATGACTCAAGAGTTGTTTTCAAGCATTAAACTTCACTGTCACACTAATGTGACACACTATCAAAATCGCATTTCAGATACATGTTTTTATGAGATGCAGATACAGGCAACAGTGTTCAATTACCTCATTTTCCTCTTAGTTGGCTTGACTGGCATAGTAAAACAATAAGTTTTCCCTATTCAGCATCATCTAGTGAAACTTAAACATCATCTTATAAAGAAAGTTTGGAAAAAAAAGTTTTCAGCACATTAACTGGATCCAGCATGCATGTTTCATCGTGGCAAGTGTATCAAAATAAATCGCATATTTGCATACAATAGTTTTCTGGGGAATTTTGCTGAAGTCTAAACAAATCATGATCAAAATAAACTGTACTGTCGCTTAGGTTAAAATGCTTCCAGTTTGTCAAAGTGGGCCTATCATAATATCCTGTCTACATTCAGACGCAAACAACAGATTGGACATTTAGTTATACAAACATCTCAGAGGCAAAGCTGCCCTGGAGGAAAAAGTTGTTGAGTTATAACACAACAAGTGGAGCCTAAGAGTCATACTGTAGGTTTGCAAATTTTGTTATTAGCAAGTGTAGGAATATATATACATATATGCATAAATGCTTCCAGTTTTTTAAAGTGGGCCTATCATAATATCCTGTCTACATTCAGACGCAAACAACAGATTGGACATTTAGTGTATATATATATATATATATATATATATATATACACATATTTTATATTCATTTTTTTATTTTTTTATTTTTTTTTTATGAAATTTGTCTGTCTGTCCTAATCACATAAAAAAAACCAGGTACTGTGGTGCTGAATGTCTTGTCTTTGTCTTCTTTTTTTTTACTTTGTATTAACATCTACTTAACCAACCAAAGAGATGTCAAACATTTCAAAAGTGGGAGTCTCATTGCCACTGTTTCTTAAAATCTTTCAGGTTTTTTTTTTACTGCTCAAACTTTTTTGAGCTGACTGTGACATTGTTTGATCTGTGAGCAGAAGCTTTTTCATGGTTGAACAGTGTGCATTCTTCCACTGTACTAATAAGCATCCTTGGAGCTACATTTGCATTTTGAGTAATTTTCAAAACCAAAAAACAGAGACAACATTCCTTTTCATTTGTTTCTGCCGCATGTGTCATGAGTGGCCTGCTTTGTATCCTGTCACCCATTCTATGTGTTATTAAGAGTCACAGTGTCGTTAAAAAACATACCACTCAACTTTTACAGATAACATTCCACTGTTAAATTAATCATTGAATATGCAATTATTCATAAAGTGAATTGACCCTGACATAAACATGCATGTACACACAAAGAAACAGGCGATCATTAGGGAGGTAATAAAGGAAATCAAAGCAGAGAGCTCCACTTGGTGATGACAGCGAAGCGATGGTCTGTCTGCTCCCATAGTAACCCTGAAGCATTGATCTGATCTCGCTCGTAAACAGCATTCAGTACCCCAGTAAACACAAACACTCCGTCATTCAGTGGTCAGAATACAGTCATGATTTACAGTTTATTGCATTGTTGGCTTGTTTCCCCTTTTGTTCCAAGAATTGCTCATTTTCATTTGGTTTTGCATTCCTATGTTCTGACGACTCACTGCATTGAAAGTTTATTGTGAATGCATGTTTGTGTGTGTGTGTGACACTGTGACACTTCATTGTGATGGATGTCTGACACCTGATGCTGACTGATATGATGAGGACAAATCCACTGTGTCATATATTTTGGTCTGATTTATTCTGTAGTGTACAGTATTTACTGAGCTCATGTTATCGTCCACGTTATCAACACAAATGCAGTAAAATGGAAAATGGAAATATGTGTGTTTGTCTGAGTCAAAGGCCCATAATACATCTATCTTCAATGTCCTACAGAACAAAATCAAACAATTACATGTTTGATAAGAGAAAGGGAAATGAATCTGTGAAATAGACCATTTACAAAATGTTTAAATTTAGATTTAAAATATGAACCAAATAAGGAGTCAGGTTAATTCAAATTAATCATTTATAAATAAAATAGTCATTCATAATTGTAATGCCATATCTATTTGGATAAATGAGTTAAAAACATGCCATCTTAGTTTGGCATGTCATGATATAGGACAGTCTTTGGTCTGCTGTTGTTAATGACATTCAGTCCTTAAAGTCAAGTTATCTAACTTTTAGATAGAAAAAACATAATGATATAATGTAAAAACAATGTAAAGAGACAGAGTGTACAGTTCAGGCCACTTGGTTAGCATCCTATCTAGCATTTATGATACATGCACATTTTAAGTAATTTTCTTTAGCTGATAGTTGGCAGCCTTAACATTTAATTGGTTGTTGGTTAAACGTGTATGAAATGTAGTATTATATGAAACTGTGTTGAATCACACAAGAATCTGTAAATATAATAAAAAAACATAC
>OMLM01021091.1:126465-136783 GCA_900302695.1 Helostoma temminkii | reverse complement strand
GTCACAGAACTGTCCCATTGATACCATTTTTGCTGAGTCTCTTTCTTACTGTTAAATCATGAACACTGACCTTAACTGAGGCAAATGAAGCCTGCAGTTCTTTAGATGTTGTTCTGGGTTCTTTTATGACTACATAGGGCCAACAGGTTTGGACAGCTTTTTTTCTCTTAATAAATGAAAATGATCATTAAATGAAAACATCATTTAAAGAACTGAGTTGTATTTACTCAGGTTATTTTTGTGTAACATTAACATTTTTTTGATGATGAATCATTTGAATGTGGCAAATACATAAAAAAAAAAAAAAAGGAAGGGGGCAAACTTTTTCACAGCACTATATTTTTAACAATTTTTCACTTCAGCGACTTTTGTTCATACTCACAAACACACACAAAGGCTAATGTTGCCCCTTCTGATACCATGCTCAGCACCAGCTAAGCATCTCTGGGGTTGTGCTTGTAGGGCAAATACTCTTTTAGGGCCCGCCGCTGAAATCTCCAGGGCTTTGCAGCGCGTCATTGGCCCGACGCTTCAAAACACTCCACAAATCCTGGAGATCACCCTGAGAGGGAACATCTGTGAGCTGAGACGGCGTGCAGATGAGAACAGACTGCGCTGTGTGTAAAAGAGAGATTGTGGTTGTGTGCGGTTGAATGAATAGGTGGGTAGGTTATGATTTATGTCAAACAGTGTTTAAGTTCAGTGTTACATGCAGAGGTCCGTCTGTGGACACCTAATTACTAGTATTACTGTATTAGTGAGTGTCGCTGTATCTGTGTGTGTGTACCATCAAGTGGTACAGTTTTGACTCCCTAAAATCCCACAGTCATCAGTCACTGGGGAAAGTAAGGAATTCTGTAATTGGGATCATATGTTGGAAGAGAGCAAAGGGAGGTGTGTGTTTTGCATCATCAGCAGACTGGCCAGTTAATCAACACTGACACAGCAACAACTGAATTGACACAGTGAATAGATTGATAGATCTGTTGTTGCAGCCAAGAACAGCTTTATATTCATGAGAATATATACGTTTAAAACATTTCAAATAGATTTTACAAGTTGATTTTTAAAAGCAGGTATGCATGCGTATGGATTCGAATGCATTCAATTAAGTAACACGAAGAAGATATATATACCATAAACTCCATAAAAGCACAGCACACACCCAACACTAGGAATGTCATTTTTTTCAAAAAATAATGTTAAAATGAATTGTTAACAACATAACCATGGTGGTTTCTACACTGAATTCCATGAGTGAAATGTTGCTACCAAAGTCAGAGTCACATAAATGCAGTAGAAGATCACAGGGCTAACACATTGCATATAACCACTACATGCATACAGCTAATGCTTGCATCCATGCTTCAGAGTTGACAATTAACTTTGGACTCTAAAAGAAAATTGGAGCACCCAGAGAAAACCCAACAGCTCTCAGTTCCACACAGCCCTTTTGGACTAGCCTATACATTTGCCCCATAGTGGGGTCTAAAATAATTCACAGAAAGGATAATAATAATGTAGTAAGTGCAGAGGCAAAAATTGTCACTGCTACTCAGCTGTGTGGCATTGATGTTAGTGCTGACTAACAATAAGTAAGTGTTTTTAGGAGGGCTAGGCAAGTGTAGCCATCAGACTGAGGGCTGATGTAATGTTGAAATTGGGATTAGATAGATCCCAGTACAACCACAGGGCATGTGGTGCTGGTGGTGAGTACAGTACAAGAGAGAGTTGGTAGGCCTGGCATGATTTTATGTGTCTTCACATTAAATGGCTCTCTATATTTACCTAACATATATTTGTATATTAATTAATGAAGCAGAAATGCAGTGAGACGAAATGGAGTAGGGCTGTTCACTACTAGTAATAAGCTAGAATTTTTTTTAAAAGTGACATAGTGAGAAAAAATACTGTTGGTCCCCCATTACTGTTCTGGCCACCTGTGTTGCATTTGCAAGCAAGGCCAGGTCTGATAGCTTCAGCAGATTCAGCCTGTTCCCGTCAGATTCAGATTCGTTCCCATCAGGTGCGATGACTGGTGGGCTGAGAGATTAAATTAAAAACTCCATTCTAAACAGAGAAATGGGTGTATGTTTATGCCAGCTAGCCAACGAAAGCAGGATTTTGTGGCCACCTCAGCAAACAGCTCGATTAAAAGGATTTACCATTGATTTCTTGGTTAAAGTTACAGTGGAAATATTTGGACAAAAGGGTGCTATCAAAATGAATTACCACTGACATGTTTGCACATTTGCAAAACAAGGAAGAGAAGAAAGAATGCTAAACTAGGTAAAACCTAAGGAAAACAATAAAAGAAAGCATGGAATACACAAAGAAACAAAAATAGAAATAGTGTAGAGGAATGTGAGATGCAGATTTTATGTTTCTTAGAGGGAAGCATGTTCGAGGCTGGGTACACTGTAGTATGTGGTTTCCCCAAGGTCAAGCAAATGCAGCCTGGCCCACCTTTCTCACATAGACACAAAAGTTAGACACCACTATTCAGAGGGGGAACCAGGATTTTTCCTGTTCATGTGGAAAAAAGGAGGAAAGAATAAATGGAGGTAACCCTAGCCGCTGAGGTGGCCGTCTGCTAGGGCCCAAATCCTACAATTCACCTTCCTGCACCTCTCTCACATTCACAGGCACATATGAACAAGCTTAACATGTGGGGTGAGGCACAAAGCATGGAGGACAGTTGTTTGGGTGGGATCTGGACATTGCAAAATCCTCTCTCTGTTTTTGACCACGGCTATGTTATGTGTCAGTGGGTGTCTGGTTAAGAAAATAAAGCAGTGCATGGGTCCTGTCCAGGCTCGTATATAAAGCATATGTCTTTGAACACAGGAATCCAAATTCCAAAGTCAGGAATGCCTAGCAGAGCTCTTCACTGCGGCATGGAGCTCTTTCAATCCAAAATGCGATTATCTCCCATAAAAACTGATAAAAATAGCAAGAGTAGAGGGTTTGATGTACAGCTTTGCTTTGCAGGGTATTCTGTCACTATCAGACATGGGTGTATTTGTCTCTGTCTATCTTGTATTAACTTTTTTTCTGCTGTCTTCATCCCTGTGTCCTGCTCTTTCCTCATCACTCCATTTCCTCTTTCAAATTTTCTGTTTCTCTTTGAGGGACATTGTGCAGACATGTTCTCCATAATCCTGCTCTGATCCCGAAGAGGGCCTGCTGAGGAAGGATATGGATTCCATAAAGCACTCAACTTTAAAAACACCTCTCGATTCACATTTGGCACCTGGCTAAATATTATTCCTGTGATGCTTTGGTGACATCCCCAGTAAACATGACGGTATTCACCACCTTTGATTACAAAGTTGTGATTAACCCTGCACTAGTGAACATCTGTATAGAGAGTGTGAAACATCCACAGTCTATGCATACAGTGATGTGTGAAAATTTGTGTCCCCTGTTATAATTGTTATTTTCATGTTCAAACATAATAAAATCATCTGATCGCAGGTGGTCTTAGTATTAGGAAAATACAACCTCAAACAAACAACATATTTTTTTCATTGTGACATTATTTAACAAAAATTAAGCCAAAAAGAAAAAAAAACATTTGGCCAAAAAAATGTCCCCCATAACTTGTAGATCCGCTATTAGCAGCAATAACTAGCAGTAATTAAGTAATTGTTTCCTAGATGACTTTATCAGTGTCTCACATCATCATGGGAATTCTGGCCCAATCTTCTTTACAGAATTCCTGCAGTTCATTGAGGGTTGTAAGCATTTGCTACTACTTAAGGTCCCATCATAGGATTTAAATTTAGTCGAGGTATGGACTTTGGTCATTCCAACCTTGATTCTTTTGTTTTTTAGCCCTTTCTGAAGCAGGTTTGCTAATGTGCCTCAAATCATTGTGGTGTTGCATTACCCACTTTCTACCAGGCTTTAACTGTCAGACAGATGGCCTCATATTTGCCTCTGGAATTCTCTGGTATAGAGATAGATTCCCACCCCTTCACCACTGTGCTTGACAGTGGGTATGAGGTGTTTCTGCTGAAATGCTGTTTTGGTTTTCACCAAACATGGTGCTGGGCATTAAGGCCAGACGACTCAATTTAGGTCTCATCTGTCTTGTGGTTTGTGCAGACACAGTTTTGCGAACCTAAGTAGTGCTTTCACGGCTGAAATTTTGCACTCAGAGCCTGTCTCTTAACTGGTTTTGAGCTGCACTGCCAGTTTGAGCTCTCAGGTGTTTTATTTTTCACATTGTCTGATCTTGGGGTGAATGTGCTGGGACGTCCACTCCTAAGAAGACTGGCTTAAATGCTTTCCACTTTTAATAATGTTTGAATAATGTTTGTCACTGTAGAACACACAAACGAATTGTTTGGAAATTGTTTTACAACACTTTCCAGATTGATGTTCACCAACAATTGTTTCTCCAAGACTGTTGATATGGCTTTCCCTCTTGACTTTGTGTTAACGCACACCTGAATGCTTGAGACCAGCAAAATTCGAAACTTTTCTGGTCTTGTCTGCACACCTGGTGATCAGTTAATCAAGGGCTGATGATTAGCAACACCTGACTGCAAGTTACCCTCTTAAATCCATTAGGGGGGCACCTTTTTTCCCCAACTGTTTTTTTTTTGTTTGTTTGTAAAACAAATAATGTCACTGTGAAAAAAAATGATATGTTGTTGTTCATCTATGGTTGTATTTACCTAATGCTAAGACCTGCTAATGATTTTATTATGTTTTTACACAAGAAAACACAGAATAAAATGAGGGGGAACTAAGTTTTACATGAGCACATCATCATCTCTACCAGATGAAGATATACACATAAAGAAGAATCACAAATGTATGCTCCAACTCTACGCGATCAGCAACTTTCTTTGCACTTAAAATGCACTTTCATTAAAAAAAAAACAAAAAAATTAAAAAAAACAAACTGCACTCATATCTCATTAAATGAACACACTTCTCCTGCTAGTACTTTACTTTGCTTTAGTTTTTCTCCTTGACTTAGAGTTTTGCTTGTTTTGTACCTCACTTGTAAGTCGCTTTGGACAAAAGCGTCTGCCAAATGACTAAATGTAAATGTAAATGTAAAATGCTACATTGTTAGTATGATAATCTAACTACTGTTTGACCAGAAAATACTGAGAAATCCAGAGCTTGGTCATTCTTCTGTTAGACTGGCCTAAAAAGAATAATGCAAATTGTTTGAATGTTTCTAAAACTCTATCTGGATGACTTCAGGCCTCCCGTCAGTTTGGACATTGACATGAAGCTCGTCAATAAATTTCCCCAAAGATGTTTACGAGTGGTACAGAGGAGGGATATGGTAATTTATGGTTACCTTGAGCAATAGTTCAGCTTTGGGTCAACAGACCAAATCACTGCAACAGTGTTTGCGAACACCTCTGCCTCTACATCTGGAGCAAGATGGATCACATTTGGTTGAATATCAAAAACATCCTTATTTTTATTTGTTTTACTAAACAAATTAGCAATAGTATATTAAATCTTAAATGAAAACATTTAATAAAAGAGCCTTGGCTACTGTGCATGGGAACCAAAAAGCTGCAACTTAAGCATGACACATTTGCAGCCACAAAAAGTCTCGCCTTCACATGGAATGACTTCTATTCAAAGTGCCAGAATACTTTGCATTTTGAAGTACAACCACAGTTGTGTTTTTATGATTTTATGACAAGAATGTCAGAGCTATACTGCACTGTTAAAAAATGTCAGGCTTACTGAAGGAGTAGTACAGGCTAGGATTTAACATGGACAAAAGGGAAAAAAACAATAATGAGACAGAAATGAAGAAGGGAAGTGTTTTCCCTTTCATCAAATTTATAGTTAAAGAATTTATTAATTACCATATGACTTAAATGTCTTGCTGCTGCTGAAATACAGTAAACTCAGGCCAGACTCAAACTCCCACATAAAGTCAACAGATCTCTATCTATACTGGATTAAATTTGATAAATAAGATCGCACACTTCATTTAATCACAAAACCAGGCACAGAAATCAAAGATGTTAATTTTTAATGTGCTTTGTAGGCTCAGAAGTACGACAGAAAGCTCTCGAGGCACTCTGCATGGTTCATAATTTGGAAAACTAATTTGGAGGGATGGATCCAAGATAGAGACGGAATCCAGTGGATTTGATGAGACCTGGACTACCTCAGCCAGTGCACACTGACAGTGATGGAGAAGGAAAACAAAGGGCTGGAAAGAGAGAAAGAGAGGAATCGCAGAGGAAATGAATATCTTACAGTAACACATGGTGTGAAAAAAAGAAATGTCTCTCTCTCTCTGACCTCCTTGTGTTTTTCATTCCTCCCCTCTCCACCCTCCCTTTTCTCCTTCCTCCTCCACCCCTCACTTGCGCTTCATGCCGATTGAAATATGCAAGCATAATAGTCTGGGAAATAGGATCGAGAGGTTTATGAAGGAAAGTGTGTTTAGGCTGGGCCTGCTATGCTGTGGTAAGCCCATACTGAAGACCAGAGAACAAGATTTATGTTGTGAAGGTAAATTAGAATTATCACACTGAGACCATAAGAACACAAAGGGAAAATGATGCGGAGACGCTGAGGAGTAAATGAGAGTGGGGTAAAATATTACATATCTTAATCATGAGCCTTCTACCTATATCTGAATGTGTGAATGTGTTTTTTTCATATCTCAACCCGTGAATCCTAACTACCCCAAGGTCATCTACATCATCTAATGTCTTCCCCAAAAATTGGCTCAGGTTAATGTGGGCAGAGGGATGAACATCGTAAGCCTCTCCTGTAGGACAGCATTGTTTTCCCGCACTCATCCAGACAAGCATAATAAAACTCAATTATCTTGCACCACTGACTTTATAATTACTTTAATAGGTTCCCAGCTTAGCATCCCATGGAAAACAATCAGGACCCTCAATTACTGTAGATTAGACTGGACACTATATCAAATTCACTTCTTCACCTAAGAAGAAGATAACAGGTTGTGCCAATGACAGATTTTGGCACAGTAAAGTGGCCTCCATTGCATAGTGTTGGTTAAATGACTCACACACGATCCAAAGTGCTTGATGGATCGTCAAACAATGCGTGAAACAATCTTTCTCTTCTCACCTTCTGACAAGTCAAAACAAATTCTGCAACTGTCCAAAATGACGAACCTGTTTAATGTGCAAAACATAGAGACATAGTGACCTGGGCTAACATGACCTTAAATGATGCCTCACTTCCTACGCGCTATTGTCAGGTCAAACAAATGCATCCTGTATCCTTTTCCCACAGTAACATCTGTCAGATTTCTCATATCACAGTCTGTGGAAATATTGTTATCCTCCTACTGTTTCTATTAAACGTGGCAAAATAATCTTTTGGCTTACAGAAAAATCAGGGATGCTAACAAACTGCCATAAACACTAAATGCTACATATTAATTATGCATTTTTTGCTGGTTAGTGCTAAAGGCCTGCTAGGCTATTGGAAAGGCATTAATCACAGTGGATCAACAGGTACTGAGGTATTGTGTTGACAACATTTGTATTTCAACCATGTCACAAACAGTGACAGCTATCTAGGTGCTCAAAATGTGAAAATGGAAATAGAAACAGTTTTCCAGGCTGTTACCTTTTCTATTTTTGTCACAGTGTACTTGTTTTATAAAAAAAGCTGCTGCTGAATGACTCACATTTCACAGAGCCCTCCACCTCTTCTGTCATTCTTTCCCTTTTAGTTCAGGTATTCAAACCTTGCACCACTGACCACTGACTACAGACATTCTAATGTTTAATAAGAGTCACAAGTATTAATGCTTAGTGTCTCAGTTTATAAATAGTTTTTATTGCACAGTGAACTGATAATTATAAGCCCACTTACAAGCTGGGTTACATTCATCCATCCATTCATTTACTCTACACAACAGTCTTTCACTTCCCCTTGTTTCACTCTTTCTATAAATCCTTTTCATGGGCTTAGGACATACCAGTGGTTTGGAGTGTGTTTAAAACCCATTACCTACAAATCACATTAGATCTCCACCTTCTAGAAGCCTCTGGTTTATTATTCATTGCTGTAAACTGTAAAAAAGACTACACGCCTGGTATATTTAAACACAGTATGTTTTATATATATATAAATTCTGTACATGGAAATACAGGTGGTTTGAGATGTTTCATTTCTGATTAAATTGTATAGTTATACTAACTCAATATAAGAGATCTAACTCTGTCTCCTAACCATTACATTGGTAGGGAATGTGATTTTAAACTGGATACATTTCCTTTTCAAGGTCTCATATTATACCCCTTCTGGGAGTTAAAAAACAGATCCCCAGAATGTGTCTGTAAATTCTCATGCAGAGAAAAGAAAAAACATGCAGATCCATGTTCCTGCACTGAATGATTTGTGTTCAGAGCGTGTCTGTGGAACAACTCAGTTCAGACAGCAGGGGGTGTGCATCTAACCTGCTTGGTGTGTGTCTACATACACCTGAGAGCCATAGAAATGTATAAAATGTGGATTATGTATAGTAAGACCCCTTTAAGCAGTAGAATGTATCCAGATAATGAGCACAACACTTGGTTAAAGTTATATAAAGATGGTGGTTTGACTTAATCGAAAAAAAGTACAATGTTTGTTCATTTAGTTTTAAAGAAAACCACAATCTTTCTTTAACTGCAACCGAAGTGCATTTCTTACATAA
This sequence comes from Helostoma temminkii, assembly GCA_900302695.1. NCBI lineage: Eukaryota > Metazoa > Chordata > Actinopteri > Anabantiformes > Helostomatidae > Helostoma > Helostoma temminkii. The sequence continues at coordinate 128,100 of OMLM01021091.1, read as the reverse complement.
ACACACACACACACACACACTTGCATAGGATTGTAATTTTTAGGAAACAGGATTGAAAGGAATACAACATTTTAGTATCAAGTTAACAATCTATTGTATTAAGAAATTAAATTGCAGAAGACAATAAGCAAATCAGCATGCTGTAGGGATTTCTTCTACCATGTGATAAGCAGTGAATGGTGTTTGTCATTTAACATGCTTGGAGTTCAATTTGGGGTTTAACCTTTTGCCTCACCAGACAACCTTTGTCTTCATACTCTCAGACAGGAATGGCTAACCGTTGTCTTCAAAAGCCACAGTCCTGCTTGTTTTGCAATTATCCTAGCCCTTCCTACTGCTGATTACCTGGATCAGGTGCGTTCGGTCAATCAGAAGCAGGGATAGAGTGTAATGAGTGGGATAGTTGGAAAACAATCAGGACTGTGGCTCTCCCAGACCAGGGTTAGCTACCCCTGCTCTCTTTTTTTATGTGAACTTCAAGCATGCCATCATATGTTGTTTTACTCAAGAGTGGCTTCTGTCTAGCATATCTGTGATAAAGGGCAGACTGGAGGAGTGCTGCTGAGAAGGTTATCCTTCTGGCAGGTTTGGCCATCTCTTGTGAACTACTGTTAAGAATCTTTTGCCTAGTTATACAGTTTGGCTGGATGACCAACGCTAGGAAGAGTGCTGGTGGTTCCAGTATCTTCTGTTTCTAACAGTTAGGATAAACATGCTCTTAGAAACACTCAAGGCCTGATTTTCTAAGATCCCAAATAGCAGGTACTAAAGTGAGTGCACAACGTTGAATACTGTGTGTTTCGTTTGTGGGCGTTTTGCAGATGATCTACTAAGAAAAAGGGTGGTTGAGGTGCAAACAGGGTGGAGGTGGTCATATTTAAGTGTGGATCTGGCATCTTCCACTGTTGTCTGAGAGTTTGGAGAATGACCAGCATAAAGAGGAAACTTGATCGAGAAGAATAAAAAAATATTAGTGAAAGAGGCTAATAATTATGAGCTACAGCAACTAAACCTTAGTATTGTAAGAATAAATGTTATGTGTATGGTTTTTCTTGGGAAACCAGCAACTGTTTAAAAGTTGAAGTAAAAGTCAAGTTTGGCCTCACTCAGTGCATTGTATTGAGTGAACTAAACATACGGCTTACTTTTATAAGAAATGCAGGTGGATCCTCCTAAAAAGTGTCCTTCCACACAGTTCTGAATATTTAGGTTGGCTCACTGCACAGATGGTGTGTTTGTATTATTATTGTATTATTATTTCTTAATGATTTCTACTATATTGACATGACTAGTAAACACTTTCATCAGACATTTTCTCCTTTGCATCCTTCTCCCCCAGATAACACCATCTGTGCGTAAACAGATTGCACCTGCTTTTCAAATGTATTAAAATCAGATGTAATCACAGCCACTCAAAATCACTTTCATGCTTTATAAGTTACTGTGCTCGGTAAATGTATTTACATTGTCTTCTTCCTGTATTTTGAACACTCAGGCAAAAACACCCCACTTTGCATATTTATGAAAGCAAAATCCACAGCACACACTCTTTTGCTCACTTGACAGACAGTCCTCAGTGCACACCCTAAGTAAATCAGCATATGCCATTTTTTGCCAGGGTTATGGTTACGCACG
>OMLM01021091.1:70091-95940 GCA_900302695.1 Helostoma temminkii | reverse complement strand
CCAATAAACTGCTATGTGCCTATAATTGTTCGATTTCATGAATCCAACAATATAACAACCTGCTTTCATGCATCCACCTTCATATTTTAAGTCATTCTCATCCACAAAACCACAATATATATATATATATATTTATATATCTGACAACCTGCTGCAACTGTCCTGCCATAGTTCCCTATTCAACCTAGCATTCATTTTCAGCTTTGTGATAATTTACTTGAACACACTTAAAACTGCAGAGTCTGTCCAAATAAATAAAATGATCACGTGGTGAGACAATGCATGTTAATCATGTGATACTAAAGTAATATTTTTAATCAATGGTAAATGCCGTGACGAGAGTAAATTATTGGTGCTTGTATCTGAAAAAACCTTCAAAAACTTTAAATTCTCTTTGCTCTGGTTCACGTCGGCTTAATAAATATCTACACATTTAAATCTGTCTCACTCACATATCTTGCTGCCCTGCCACGCATTATGCATCAAGCACTACAATTAATGCACATCATTAAAACATACACACACCCACACTACTCTTTGAAGAAAGGCAGTATTTTAACTTTTCCTTTTGGTTGCAGGAATCAAAGATTTTGGACACGTTGCAAAATCTGCTCTCCATGAAACATATAGGTTAATAATGCCTCTCTTTGCTTTATCTCCTTTCCCGCTTTCCATAATCAGAACTGTTCGTGTTTTAGGTTACTCAAAATACAGCAAAGGGACGAGTAAACTCTCGTACAAGCTCCAAAACATTTAGAATCACATGGAAAAATATTAACAGTAATTTTATAGTTTACCAAGGAATAAACATTTAGTAGGGTTGTTATACATATTGTAAAATTCGTCTTAGATTCTTTATAATTTTTTTAAGTTTCTGTTCTTTTAGTTAAATTTCTGTCCTCAACCAAGCTTTTTTGTCTTCACAAAAGGTGCGCACTGAAGAGAATGTGTGCAAATACCAAGAGTAAAAGTCCTTATTTTTACATCATGCCAGCTGTGCACAAAAAACAGATCAATAAGATACATACTTCATTTACAAGACCAAACAAGTACAAATCCAGGAAGCAACAGTCCCAAAACAAAAGTAAATTGGAGCCCAGACCTTTATGGTTCTTCTAAAAAGACTTGTATACATGATGGGAGGGTTCAAAAATGACAATCATCCTCCTCCTTACAAAAATTCAAGAATGTCAGAGATCCCTTTATCCAAAGTTTAAAAAAAAACATTAAAATGTGATTTTTGTTCATCTGAGGCACAGAGAAAACAAAATGCCTCAGATTTTTCTTTTTGCAAAGAAATGACAGTTCTTAGCACATAATAGAACATCTTTGTGGCGATAAAACCGAATGTGAGGTACGTACATAAAAGCTTTTCATAGGCTACAGCTTGAAACCGTCAGCTCTTAAACAGTTCAGAAACACAACAGTCCCCAGTGTCTTTATCCATACACAAGATGTGGATACACAAGATTGGTGTTGTAATAAATAAAACACCAGTAGCCTGTCCTGTTACTCCTCTGCTGTTGATGCAGACTCGACTATTGCACATAGCTGGATCAGGCAACAGGTCAGTCTTACCTTTTTAAAAAGACAAAGGAGAAACTGAAAGAATTTGTTCCACGTTCATCAAATGTTTGAAATTTTCAGTCGTTGGTGTAAACGTATTAAAAACAAATACAAAAGTACAGGTCTTGGCTTATTTCAAAACCAATTATAATACAATACAATTATAACCAATTATTACCATTTCTTCTTTAAATATATGCCAAGACAAAGTCCAAAAATCTGCACAAAATAAATGTAGTTTTTACTTTAAACGTGTAATTTACTTTCAAATACAGCATAAGTATTAGAAACACTCAGATTTAAGTTCTGTATAGGAAAAACTGACCTGTTTCTGCTGTTTCAGACAACCTTTGAACTAATTCCTCATACAATTACAAATTCAATTTCCAAATTACATTACCTTGCTGGCATTTAATAAAAAGAGTCGGAGATGCTCAATGCAAATCAAATAAAAAATAAAAGTGATCAATCACTAAAGTTTTAGAATTAAAAATGAATACTTATCTTACAGTAAAGTGCCTTCTTAAACACACACACAGCCTGACAGGAAATATAAAATAAGAATGCTGAAATGTGTTAGATTTAATATGCTGTACCTGAAACAAGTAAAACTATTATAAATGGCAGGTTAACAATTACCCTGCTAGCAAAATAATATTGGTGTAAACAGTTAAATATCAAAAAGAAAATCATTTAGAATCTAATACACAATTACAAATTTACAACAGGTTACAGTCAATGTGATAGAGAGGAAAGTAGAAGAGGGTTACAGGTTGTAGTTGGTACCAGCTACGTGAGTGTTTGTTTGTGGTTGTCGAACTGGCTGAGCAGAAGCAGAGAGAGACAGAGGAATGCTAACCGCCTCCCTGCCTCCTTCATCAAGTACGAATAGTGCAAAAAAAAATTAAATACATGACATCAAGGTGGGGAAATCAACGGGAAGTATCAACAAGTTGGTGCTGGTATACAAAGAGAGTGTGAGAGTGTGGCACCCCCTGGATGTAGAGCACAAAAACCCCCAGATGACGCATTTGCCACAATGTGTTAGTAAGTGCAGAGTGCGCTGTGTGGTACTATAAAGATGAAGGCAGGATAAGAGTTGTGTTCCTCAGCGAATGTGCAGCTGGTCAACTTTTTTTTTCTCTTCTTCTTCTGCAGTTGGTGACGATAGTGGTCTCCCTGTCACTAACGCCCCGTCCTTCTCCCTAGCTCAGTGCAATGCTGTTTTCTCAGGACAGATCGCAAAATAAAGTGACACCGTCTTCCTATTACATTGGTAAAGGCAAGCTAATTAAAAAGATTGAAGCACTTTAAAATGTCTCTACAAAGGTTGCAAGCAAACATGCAGAAAGCAGCCGATACATACATAAACACAAATAAGTATTTATCTAATTATATATTTATATATATATATATATATGTATATCTATATATAAACTCTGCCCTGTGAAAATTATAGAATAGCAGTGTTGCTACCTCACATAATAGCGATTATGTGAACATCCAAGCCTGTTGCCCCTGTATGTTTATGTGTTTGGCCTACTGTGTTCAGCTCATGTATGTGTAGAATGTATCTTTTTTTTTGCATTACATCTAAGTCATTGACTCTGCTACATATCCATACTTTATATAATGTATACTAGTTCACCTACTACTTATAGTAATAATAACAACAATAATAATTGCTTTGGTTTTAAAAAATAAAGTTTTTTTCATAGTTTGGCATAGAGAGTTTAGAAACTGGCATCAGGATGGCCCTGGGATGAGTCGTGCCACAGATATCTGGTACCTTGGAATGCAGAATATGGCACCGGTGGATGGTTCAGTTATGGTAGAAGATGGCAAAATGGCAGGGTGAAAAATGCTACATGTTCTGGCAAATGGTGTTTGCTTCAAGTTGAATTTGCTAACCATTTTGTCAACTGAAAAACACTGGCGTGGGTGAGAATATGGATGTTCAGTTGAGAAAGGATGTGGCATCGTATCAGTGTGTGTATTCATGTGAGTGAGATCCAGTATTACAGTATATGTCACATGCATCTTCCTGCACATGAGGATAAATGAGTGTGTATGCCCTACCTGTCTTGCACTTCAAATACAGTCATTGTGTATATACAGTACGTGTGTCCTTGTCCGCATGAATCTGCCTGTGACCGTGCATGTGGGTGTCTACTGGGTGTCTAGGTGCACGAGGGGCTGGTGGCGCTCTCCAGGGAGGACTGGGAGAGGCGTCTGGTGAGGGGTCCGATGCTGGGGTCTGCCAGAGAGGAGGTAGGGAACAGCTTATACCAGCCACTTACTGTGGCAGACAGGTCCAAGTCCTCCAGGAGAATCTGGGCCATTCCCATGAAGCACTTGTGGTCCATACGCCCATAATCCCCCCACACTATGACCTACGGAGAAGATGAGGCATAAGGAAATCCAGTAGCTGCTTTATGATAAAGCTGAGCCATGCATTTAAGGACATCATGAGACTGTGACCTGTTGTGTTCCACATTATGCTACTAAATGAGTGTTGCAGTGTCATTAAAGTGTGATCAGAAATTCTCATCATAAAAAAATAAGCAGGTGGCCCCAGAATCCTTTCTCATACAGAAAAAAATGAATCCATAGATTAAAACTGTGATCTCAGTGCAATAAGACATTTTAGAACAGTCTGACAGCAAGACTCGATGATTTCATATGTTATAAAAACAATTTTACTTCTTCACTAAATCTAATTCTAGAATTCTGTTTGGAATAAGGTACGAATTTCCTGCCTAAATTTGCTCGGAGATCTGCAGACAGGAGTATTTTATATATTTTAATACTAAACTTAATTGCTTAAAGGTGAACAATTGTTAGTGTGGGTGTAAAAATGGCTGATTTAACATTCTTAAAAGGATTAAAGGGAAAAGAAAGGAAAGAACAGAGGATGTCAGAGTTTCACTTACCTGTAGGACTTTGCCCTGAGGATTCTCATCGAACAACAGAGCCTGCTGGTAGGTGGGATCCAGAGTCTTTTTTACTACTTTGGTTTTCTTCTTGGCCAAGCACACTCCGTTTTCCAGGACATAAACCTTCACGTAGGTTGCTGAACACAACACACACACACACACACACACACATTTAAAACTGCTGCATGGGCATATAATCTCTACATTCCCCAGCTACAGCACATGAATGAGTACCTGGTATGTTCTTGGAACCCGGTTTAGGGATCAACCCTCTGGCCTGGCTGACCTCCACCTCCAGCTGCCCTCCTCTGTCTACCATGCCCACATAGACATCCCCTGTGGAGGGAAAACACACCATTGCTAACAATCTAACAATACTCAGAATAAGGTTTCCACCACAGTTGAGTTGTGTGAGACTGGAAATCTGCACAGCTCCAGTTCTGTGTGCGCAGTGGCCAATATCTGGCAGCAGAGGGCGACACAGAGCTTTAAGTCTGTCTTCAAAACTGGCTGAAGTGGAGCACACTGCTCTATTGTTTTACACAAGCAGTGACCTTTAGATGAAAGATTTATAACTCATAAGAATAACTTCCCCCATGCTGAGTGAATACAATAATATTGTGAAGATTTTTTAGACGCTTTATATGTAGGTGCATTGCTCTGTTATTTTATTTTACTGACTCTCCATCATTCTTTAGTGTAAAAATATTTACACACTCTGTCATTAATCTGTATTACAGACTGAACTGGACACAGAAGCACCGCCAGGGCAGAATGAAACAGACTGAAAGACTCAGATCTTTGGCGTACCCATAGGGGGTGTAGCTAGTGTTTGCCGGCCTACAATCTGAGCGGGGCCAAGTCCATCCAGAAAGTCACTGAACTGGCTCTCTGGCCCCAGGCGTGTGGTAGGGAAGACAAACCTAAAAAAGACAGAGAAGCATTAGTCAATTAGATGTTTTTGAGATGGGAGGATATTATATATGGAAAGATGAACTGATGGTTGCACACTCACGTTCCTTCAGAGCTGTTTGAATTGGTGCTGCCGTCAGTCGAGTCCTTGCTGCCCTGCCGTGTCACTCGGTTCCTCATCTCCACAGCAATCCCCGTCTCTGTGCTCCGCCGGATGGTGCTACGAAGCTTCTTTGTCCCACCATCTGAAAAAGAGCATAGGTCCCAGCTCCCACTTTAATCCACTTAGCTTAATAATGAGAGGAAGTCTGTCTGATAAGGTCAGGTATTATACCGGCCCAGCACCTGCAATGATAATCCTTTTATGTGAACGTTCTGTACTCAGCAAACACATTGTGAAATGATCTCTATAAATATGCTTCTGCAAGTCCTCAAGTGAAAGTTTAAATGGACTAAATTACTTTCCAGTGTCTGAGATTAATGTTTCTGTCACACAGTTTTGTTTGACTTCTGTGCGAGAACTATGCACAGTTTTAGCACTTTAAAAACTACTCACTTGAAAAAAGAAGAAATTCAGCTTGGCCTCGAGAACTCCCATCTCTCCACTATTTATTTTGAAGCAAGCTCACTCAGGCGAGAAGGCAATCTCACCTAATATCCACTGGGATGTCCCTGCACTGTTGGAAAATATCTTCACTTCACAGGTATTACTAAAGCCCGTTTAAACACGCAAAACCATTTACAATGTCTGCTGGGTGTAGGGGACAATTTGCTTTTAGAAGGACTCCTGAGTCCAACTTGCAAGGCAGGAAAACGCAGATATCGTCAGCTTGAGGATAGTTGTGATAAGCAGAGTGGAAAGAGAGTCAGGAGGGTGAGCAGGGAGCTTCAGAGGGGAGGGAAGACTATTTAGGCTTTACAGCTATGCTGACGATGGAAGGCGACTAACCCCAGAGAAAGCTTTAAGGGTATCATCCCATGTAAAGACACACTGTATGCGCGTGACTTCACATAGTACAAAGTAGAAGGGCACAGTGAAGTGATTTGAGTTCAGAATGTGACACATAAGGTTGTCTGTTTATGCCGTATGGCAGACAACTGTCTCGCTAACCTTCATGCAGCATTACTTATCAGGTTGCAAATGGTGCAAAGAGGCAAAGCATGTTAGGATACACTCAACATTTTAGGAAACCTCACACAGATACACAAACACATACTCGCACATACTCATAATTACAACAGACAAGTATTTTGATAAAAGAGGAATCAGCAATTCTAGGTAAAAGTGCCAAATAGTCGCCAGATTCAACTACAGTACACCAAAGCAATAAAGCCTTCGATTTTATCATGTATGATAGTAAATTTAATATATTTGACATCTCACACACCAGCGCTCACACACAAATGTCATGCTGACACAAGACAGCATCCGTGTTTTTACATTCACAGCTCCACGAAACATTTACAGCACACTCACGCTCACAGTGTCTGCGCGTGAGCAGTCAGACGGGAAGACGAGAAAGCTGCTATGAGCAGTTGTGTCAGCAAAGCTTGCTTTATAAAGAGCTCTACGAAGTATCTGACTCATTTCCTCACAGGGTCTTCCTGGGCACATATACATTTTTAAATCCTGCAGTGGGGACTGAAATTCTTTAAGATGTCTTAAACTTTTTAAAGTTTCCACCCTGGTTAGTGCTGCATCCATACAGTGCATTCCAGCTGCAGTTGCATCTCTCCTCTATAAAAGCCAGATAGTTAAATGGTGCAGTAAAATCACCAGTGGAGACTGTTCATTGTTGCCAGTTAAGCACACACCAGTATAGCAGTCCCAGTTCATTAGCCTGAGCAACACCAAGCTCATTAAGCATCCTCACCATACCCGTTTCATCACCATGACAACCACAGATACCCTGCAGCATCACTATGAGGGCAAATAAAAGCAAACAAAGCCACTAGATGAGAGAGTTCTGGAGAGCTGAAAAGTGGACAACCACATAGAGGACTTGAAACGAGGGACCCGGACGAAGAGAACAATTAGAAGTAGGTGTTGAGGAGACATGGGTGAAGAGCAAGATGAGAATGATGGGGTCCCATGGGTGTTGGAGATGAGCAGAGGGGAGAAGCTTCTGCTGCCGTCTATTTATAAACCTGCAGTCAAAAATATTGTGTGTGAGAGACAAAGAGCGTGTGTGCGTGCGTGCGTGCGTGTTTGCAGTATCACACCCAGACAAACTCTATGCACTCCCGCTGCCATGACAACCCCCGCCCTCAGATCTAGACCCAGACAATGCCACCTGAGACAACTGCCGCTATGGCGACAGGCTCATCCTCATTACTTTTTTAAAAATGATTTTATCAAACCACTATTTCACAGAAACTCTTGCACTTTATACAGAAGCCTGGATTAACACTGCCACTGTAATAATAACCTGAACGTCCAGAATGTAGCATTTAAAAGGTTTATTTACACGTGATTAGGCTACAAGTGTATATGATCTATGTATCAAGGTGGTCAAATGTTCGTATTATGATGATAATGTCACACGTCTCCACTATGAACGAATTGTTCTATTGTTCAGTAGCTATTCATTTAACTTCATATCTACACTTGTTCCTCATTTATCAGTCACCTCCCAACGAATGGTGCGAAGCAGCGATCTCTTCCTTCCTATTTAATCCCCTCCTCCTTGTCTGTGCTCTCCCTCCATGCGTTTCCATGGCAATGCCGTCTGCATTGCACCAAGAGCCCTGGCCGGCGTGTTCACTCATAAGCCTTTTCCCCCCTCTCTGTGTGTCTTCACTTGTATTGTCCTCTCCACAAGTCTCACTCCTTAATCAGCCACCACTTATTTCTCTCTCTCTCTGTCTTTAAATCGTCCCTCCCAACACTCTTCTTTTTTTATGGCTGCTTTTCATCTCCGGCTCTCAAGCTCCGTTTGCTTCCTTTTTCATATCCCTGCTACCCCATTTCTATACATACACTCCTTATGCACTGATTCCTCTATTTTATTTGCTTCGCCTGCATTTCCAAGCCACTCTCACTTTTTCCCTGTTTTCCCTCTCTGGTAGTGCTCTACTTCTTTGGCATCTGTCCATCTTTATCACACAACTCTTATCTCTTCTCCCAATCCATTCCATCTAAATTATTCAGAGCATTTTTCTCCTCTTCCTCTGCTGAACTAACATTGTTATACGGTGTTAACATCAAATGCGTGCACATACTGGAAGAAGTAATTAGAGGTAGTCTGACATATTTCATTTGAAGAGCTAAAAACAACATTACATAAGCTGTTGTGCTTCATTGTGCTACAAGAAAGGGTTTCTTGGGCTTTGTGTGCTACAAGGCAGTTAAAGTGTCTCCTGTTGGCTTCGCTATGATGAGTAATACTTCATCCCTACAGACACACTCATGAATCTCACAGAAATGTGCACCACAGTGAGCAGTCACACACACAGAAGTTTTCCTTTTGTGTGTGAAAAACAAGGTATTTGTTGGAGCGATTGGTGCAAGCAACACGTTTGATAAGCGCGATAAGGCAAGATCAAGTCGCAGGTGATGAGATTAGGATGGGAGGAAGACTGAAGTGGTGGAGATAGAGAGAATTAATAGCTTCAGCAGAAAGGATTAATAGCAGAGAGTAAAATCAAGAAAGGTAGTCTTACTGAAAACGCCAACAATGCAGAAAATACTCACACGTCACACTCACATATGAAATACAGCTTATGTGTGTGTGGGCGTGTGTGTGTACACATGCGTGTGTGTACACGTGTGTGTGCTCAGGAGATCATTAAAGCTGCTCTGACATTTGGAGAGAACACTGTTGAAGCCTTTCTTATTATATGCCGTTATATAGAATGCTGTTTTTAGACTCCCTGGCTGCACCGACATGCCTATTGGATGAACTAGTGACGGCAACGATCCACCATGCATAGCAACAGTAACCAAGCATGGGTGTTGGAGATGAAAGATCTGTTGTCGTATCTTCACTGCTGGACCCCTGCTATATTTGGATAAAAGAAAATTCAAGGTATGAGCTTAAATAAGAAAAGAGGTTATATATTGTGTATATGAATCTGTGACTCAGACACATAGTCATGTGTCATACAACATCACAACCAGTGGTTCAGTGGTTAACATAGTTAGTATAAACTATGATTGTCATTCAAGTTTCATTTAATGTGGATACAGTATGTAATAAACATATATTATTAAAAATAAGGTCCAAATTACATCTTCCAATTACATCCAACAGTGCAGAGATATTTCCTTCTAAAAGTTTATGAGTGAGACTTGCCCTTCTAACCAACCCGAGGATGTCTAGTATTTCTGTCTGATTATTGCAGTCATGCCAAAGTTAGTGCCTCTCTTTTAATTATGTTTTTATGTAAAAAAAACAACAATAAAAATTATCTGGTTGTCTTAGTGTTAGGTCTTAGTATTAGGCAAATACAACCTCAGGCAAACAACAACTTTTTCCACAGTGCTGTTATTTATTTGCCTTTTTGTGGTTTGATGTTACAAACTGTATATACTATTGTAAAGTTGTCTACATATAGTCAAAAGGCTCAAAGCTTGTGGTGAATGTGTCTTTGCAAACTTGCACATTTCAGTCTGGATAATACACTAGTCCAGTACACCTTTTTCTAAATACTATACACCTTGAAGTCAAGCTGTATAGAGTCCATGACTGGCTATCCGTTTTGGGCTCCTACACATACAGCATCCATGCTGCTGTCCTGAGAGAGGTTCTGCAAGTCAACTTCCAGAGGAACACTCAAACCAGGACTGCTCACTGCACTAATGTTAGCACTGCCAGTAGCACTAGAATTCAAGAGGGTCCGACTGCTGACCTCAATTCTGTGAGTCAATCAGAGGAGACTAGGGCCACAGACATGAGATGCATCATATCATCATAGCCTTAGATGTGAGGTGCAGCATTTCTTTTAGCTTGTAGTTAATTATATGTCTGTGAAGATTCTCAGTCACCCAGGTCAATTAATCTCTGATGAGCCTGATGAAGCTACTTGGATGAACAGTGACATGTTTCGACCTATCAGAAAGACGTCCAGTTGCCATGACTCAACTCCAAGTTAAATATATTTAGCGCCAGTAAAAGCTACATTTAATTTCATGCCGACATGTTTCTCAGAAAGCGCTATTAAAGTTGTGAGAGAAAATTAACTTTGTTTACTCTTTCCAAAGATGCAACCATAAAAAAATCTTTAGATAAAGTTACAGTCAAGAAACAGACTTAAAGCAATGTTTTTATCTGTTCATGGTATTTTTCTGGAGTGGCTAATGTTAGGGAGGCTGTTTTCACAGCCTGCTTGGATACTTCGCTGTCACCTGCCTCTGACCACTTTTTTCACCTTGACTCCAGTCTCCACCATATCAAGTCTACCTCCGTCTAACTCCCAAAGATTCACTCATCTAACCTGCCCCGTTCCTGGTTCCTGCGATCTCTCTCCTGCCCAGTTCCTCAGTCCTTAGCTCCTATGGTAACTCTCTTGTCCAGCTTCCCAGTCTGGTTCCTGTGCTCCCCCACCTGTGTCATTCCAAAATCCTGCATTCATCCAGCTGTCTGGTTCCTGGTCACCTTTCTGCATTATTTCAACCTTTGCCTTCTACTATAAACCCTTTAAAAAACTCACACACTTGTATTGCTGCATTTTGGGTTAAATAAACACAGATTCTTAACAGTTAGCCACTGGATAACTGTTTCAGTCTCAAGGACAGAGGAGTATTTGCATAAAGACAGAATATGTACTTAAATTTTTTTTACTTGAAAATTATATAATCTTGCATCGATATAAATTAATCATAACATGGCCAGTTTAACAAAAACAAAGCTAAAACACATGATTCAGTAGCTTGTCGATCCATCACCTTTAGCAGCAAAAACTTTAGGTACATTTCCTGTACCTCGGTTCATTATTCTTTATAACAGTGCTTCAGTTCATTGGGGGTCTAAGCACAGCTCCCCTAATTGCCCACTACAGCATTTCATACCTTGATTCTTTTATTTTTTTTTAGCCATTCTGATGCAGATTTACATTATCCTGTTGCAGGACACAATTTCAACCAAGCTTAAGCTGTCGGATATATGGTCTCACGTTTGCCTGTAGAATTCTCCGGCATAGAGAGGAGTTCATGGTTGACTTAATTACTGCAAGGAGTCCAGGTCCTGTGGTGGAAAAACAATCCAAAATCCTCATCCCTTAACAGTGGATATGAGGAGCTTCTGCTGAAATGCTGTTTGGTTTCTGCCGAACATGGCACTGAGCATTAAGGCCAAACAACCTCACTTTGGTCTCATCTGTCCATAGGACATTGTTCCAGAAGTCTTGTGGTTTGATCAGATGCTGTCTCAGTTGTGCTTTTATGTTATTTTTAAACAGAACAGGCTTTCTCCTGGCAGCCCTTCCAACCAACTCTACTTCGAATTGTGCAGTCATGGACTTTAACATTAACATGAGATGTAGCTCTCGGGTGTTTGTGTATTTCTCTGAGAACGTGCTGGGACATCCACTGGGAGATCCACTCCTAGAAAGACTGGCAAATGTCTCAGTGCTTTCCACTTGCGAATTATCTTTCTTACGGTAGAACACTGGACTACAAATTCTTTGAAAATAATTCCATAACCTTTCCAGACTGCTGTGGAACAACGATTGCTTCACTTTTCCTCTTGGCAGTGCATTACCACACCACTGATTGCTCCAGAGCAGCAAACTGCCAAATCTTCAGCTTTTACAGAGGTCTGCACACCTGCTGATAATCAGTTAATCAAGGGCAGATGAATGGCAGCACCCGACTGCAACTTACCCTCTTAAATCCCATGGAAGCCACAAGTACATAATTAGTATTTCCCACAAGTTTCAGCCAAATACTAAGACCCACTACAATCAGATTATTTTTATTTTGTTTTTATACAAAAAACAAACATAGAGTTAATGGAGGGTGTACTCTTGTACATGACTATTTTGGGGCATTTACAACAATATGTTTTCTAATAATTAAATTAAAATTAAAATAAATTTCTTATAACCACGGCTACCTCAAGTGCTGGGCAGAGGGTGGAACATAGAAGAGCAAGGAGAGGGAGGACTTCTTATGGCAGATATATAACCCTGTAACCAAATCAACTTGCAGTTGCTTTGTGTGTTTTGCATGCTATAGTATTCTACATAAAACTATTTTTGACCAACATTTTTAATTATTTAACAATAGTGACTTGTGGACTGTTTTGTTCTGTACTCAAATGATAAATTTTAAGTGGCCAGTGTTCAAATGACTTCACTTCTTCCGGGTTACTTAAAGCTGCTTTGTGAAACTTAAGATGACATTCAAAATCAATCCACTCTGCTAGACCCAGCCCTCCCTGCTCCACTACAGTGCACAGTGCTCCAGGTACTGTGATCTCTGTCATGTTACAATAAATAAGAATGCACCAAAATGTAATAATCAAGCAGAAATAATAGCAGAATACTAGCCAATATCTCTGTAGTGCTGGCAGCCCTGGGTCACATGAGGATTCATTTGATTTGGAGAAAATATCTGGTAATAAAAACTAAAATATCCTGTTATGTTCGTACTGTATCAACATATCGTGCAACATATGAATCAGGTATGTCTCTGCAGTCCTGATGTTTACTGAGGATTTGAATTTCAAAGGAAGGAAGGAAGAAGCTAATTAGTGAGCTTCATGATGCTGATACACTAATGTTAATACCTTTAGACAGAATCACACACTAGTTTCATCTGACGGTTTCCAGTCTTTATGCTGAGCTAAGCATAAAGGAGTAGGCTGTAGGCTCCAGCTACATTTTTACTGCACAAGTAATATAGCTCTTTACATACAATCCCAAGGACAAAGTGAGTGAGCATATTTCTCAAATTGTCAAACTATAACTTTAAAGACACAACATTCTGAGGAGAATCTCTCATAATATGAATACAAAGCAGAACAAGGAGTAGAATAAAACCTCATTACAATTCAAGGAGTTAGGTTAATGAACGCGGCTTCTGAATATTGTTTTGTATAATTGTATATACCAAACTTACCAAACTGCTTTGTTTATGTACAGGTTTTTAGAAAAGTCCACTTTTACACTTTAGACAGTTATTTAACTCTAAGAGCAGTGAGTTAGGTGTAGCTAATGCTAAGAAATAAATCTCCTGTGCTGTGCGTGTGCATGTGTGTGTGTCAGGGAGTGGTCAATGTAAAACAATTAGCCTTTCTCAGCACCACGTTGCATAGTAAACCATTCTTGAAATCTAAAACCTTAATGTATGGCAGGATGTCTGTTAGTGAGTTAATATGCCACACACACTCTCCTGTCTAATTACAATGAGTAAAAGACTAATCTAATTCATAGGTCATTTCCTGGATTACTGAACTCTGCATCTGATTGTCCAAATGATGTGAGATAGCTGAAAGATTTACACGGAAGTAGCAGATGAGAAGAAGCCAAAATGAATCAAATGGCTGGAAACTAACAAAAAGAGTTATAGTCAATGGCTTCACAAGTATCCAGACATATTCACGTTACACTAGATATATATAAAATATGTTTTCAGAACTGTTTGCATGTTGTTGATAGTCAAAAACTGAAATGTCTGAAAAGCATTAGCTTTATGGTATTTTTTTAGATTTGGGCAGTTCGTCCCTGAGCATGAGAGGATCTGCCATGAAGGTCCCGGCAGATCCTCTCATGCTGTGAACTGCCATCTTTAGATCTATCCACAGATGTTGGGCTTTAATTCTGAGAACAGTCAAAGACGTATCTCTATGACCTTACTGTGCTTCAGATCAAGTTTAATTTTTAACAGTTTAATTTTGTATCATGACACCAGATAATTAATCTTAATGTTATTTGGCAATTTCCAAGCAGATTGTCATATTTCTTTTACTCAAAATGGCTGCTGTTTAGCCATTCTGCCATTGTGCTGCTCAGCTGGTCGTCCTTCTGACAGATTCTCTGCAGAGGAGTGCTGAAACTCTGTTAGAGTGACCATTGGGCTCTTCATCTCCTTCCTGTCTAAGACCCTGCTTGCCCAGGTATATGCAGTTTTTATATGAATTCTACGCACATTTCTGTGCATTAACGCTCTTTTCAACTGTGATTAATTTCACAATGTTTGAGGCCACTGGGCTCCTCTGAACACTCACAGCTGTACAAATTATTTTATACACTTTCCCTGCTCCATATTTTGTCATACTTCTCAGAACTTTGTCACAGCTGTCTGAAGGTTCCTTGGACTTCATAGTTTAACTAATACGCTGTGTTAAGACAAATTGTGGGGTCTTGTAAACACAAGTGTTCCCCTTTAAGCTATGTCCAGTCAATGAAATTTGCAACAAGTAGAATTCAATCACGCAAACAGGATCAACCTGACTACAATTTAAAGTACAGTACCATGGTAAAGGGTCCAAATACATACATACATATACCACACATTATTAGTAAATGTGTAAAAATTTCAAATAACAAATTTTCACTTTGGCATGTTAGGCTATAATATGGAAAGTGATAGGCAAAGAGGTAATACCAGCCATAAATTAAATATATTCATGATAAGGTGTACAATCTTAAAATCTTCAATTACGGGCAAAACACTAAACTAAACCCAAAAGTGATATTCTGCCACTGGGATGATCCAGTTGTAATATGAGTCACGTCTCTGACTACATTTGTGATGAAATGTGACAATGTGAATGTTTTCTAAACTCACAAAAATAAAAAGTAATGATCTTTTATGTCTTTATTGAACACACTCATTAAACGTAGAGAGCGCTGGTGAAAAAAGTAACGGCAACAGTGTTTTAATAACTGGTAGCAATAATCTGGCAGCAATAAAGAGCTTCCCATGGCAGCGGATTAAACCTGAATAACATCCAGGAGGAATTTAATTCTAATTCTCATCAAGTAAGCACATAACTGTATTGTCTATGTCTAATGTCAAAAACCTTTTAATATCAAGGTTGCATCAAATATGTGGTGCAGTGCTTTAAAACTCAGGTGAATTTACACCAGGTTGAGAGTCAGCACTTTACAAGCAGAAGCCGCAGCAGATAGACACATCGTTATGTACGCACATGGTAGCAGCGTATACAAGACAATGAAAGACAGATTCATAGTTGAATGATTCACCAGGTTGGCTAAGAATAGGGCAGGAGCAACAAGCTGTCGGTGGGCGAGCCTGAGAATACGCGATAGATGCATGGAAATGTAGGGAGGAGAGATAAAGGAGAGAGAAAATGAAGGTGTCAGTGAACTGGGGAAAACACAAAGAGGGCATGGACAGAGTACAGCAAGTGGCGAGATGAGAAACAGACAGGGGAGAGAAAGTGATCGCCAGTCAGCTGGTGTTTGGTAGCGTATAAAAGCACCAGTGGGGACGAGAAAGCTTTTAGAGGAAAAAAAAGGTTTTAGTGTGTATGTGTCAGGAGAGCCAGTGACTCAATACACTTCAAAAGAAAATAGAGCAGGATGTGGGTAAGGGAGACAATGAAAGAGCAGTCTCACCTGAAATAGCAACTGAAAACACAGAGGATTTTTCGATTAGTAAAAATGAATATGAATTCCTATCCTGTGAACAGCTATTATTATGAAAGGGCAGTTCAAGTGTTACCAAGTGTAAGTCCAGGTGCTGAAGAGATTCAGCAGCTCCATGTGTTGCTATTCTAATGATCATAGCTTTGCATCCAGTAGGATTTTTTTGAGCTGTCTAAACGTGCAAGAATTTCTCTTTAGGGGTAAGTTTTCCCTCGAAGGATCACGGTAAGCTTTCCAAAATCTCTGCCAAAATTCCTAAAGTGTGTTTTCTAGCTGTGACTCAGATTCAGAGGAAAAAGTAGGGCATGTGTGAGTCACCCCGAAAAACCCTTAGTTCTTCTACTCACTGGTCACTATTCACTCCACTGTAATAGAGTCTAAAAAACAGTGCACTATTATATTATTGTTAGGGTGTAGTTCTATGAACTTATAATATGACAATCTGCAGATACATACGGTACTGTAGGACTGCTTGGAGGCTTGTTTTTGGGTTGGTTATGAACTGTGTGTAAAACTGATAACTCAGGACTCTTATTTATTTTTGTATAAAAACAGACTCTCTGAGAAATGTTCACAGCAGCAACATCCATCCCCTGTATCATATCAGCCTGTCCCACAGAGCTATCTCAATGTGGCGGAGCACAGTGCAAATATGTACGAAGCTACAAAAACTGTATGTACACACAGTTCAAGCCAACTGATAAAAACAGAGCTTTAACTAAATATTGTCCTGTCAACAGTCAAAACATATACTACGTTAGGACTGATATAGTCTTAGTTTACCTGCAGTTATCAGACGTGTAGGCTAAAATTAGGCACTTGCTAATGCTAGCTTCACTAAAACACGCTCCAATAAACAATAACACCATTACACATCATAATGTACACTTATCTCCAGGGTAACAAGTACTTCAACTGAAATTGTGGGTGACATTTTTTGCAAAACATAAACTACAAACTACACAGAAAAAGGATGATTTACAGACTTGATGTTATGGAACATAAAATCCAAGCTGAGTTTACACTAGTATATACTGACTCCAGGAAATCACCATATACACTCAGAAGGCTGAGACTGACCAAAGCATTCCCCTTCTCCTGTCTACGTACCTTTTTTTGTGTTACCAATACAACTAGCTGTATGAATGAAAGCATTTTAACCTTGAATACTGTATGACAAAAATGCACTTTATGATGAAGATGATATGCCTGTACAGTTTTATGAAAATGAACCTGAGAATTATATTTTTAAAAAAAAAAGAAATGTGAAAAGAACATACACTTGTTTACCAAGACACCCAGCTAAAAATGTTCATGTTAAGTGCATTGAGTTTTCTAATAAGTGGAACAGAAGGCTCTTTAGGTCCTGAGAAAGTAGCTAATTATACACTTTTCTGCAGTACATGAAGCCTATAAAGATTATAGGGATATGTGCTAGCCCACACAATACCATAAATCAAATAAGAATAAATCATGGAAAAACGAGATACATTAATCAAGTCACATAGTTTGTTGATGAGCCCAATGATTTGGCAGTTTTATTATAAACAATATGTTTTTTTTCCTACTTCTCATCAATCAGACACGATTATGAGAAACTTGGATGATCTCCACTTCAGTCACCGACACCTTAGCATAGTTCCTGTTATACCTGACCTGGCGGCACTATTTATGACATCACACCCAACTGTGAAATCAGATACATGAGAATTAGCCCACATTTCATACCACTACAGTAGCTCTATAATCTACTGCTGCTGTCCAAACAACAATTTCTCTAAGCGGATCAATAAAGTATAGTAATTTCATATGGCAAAATGCTTTTTGTGCCAGTGTGCATCGTGTGATCTACACAGTTGCAGTAACATTGTTTGGCCACTACACAAATATTTCTTCACTGAGAAAACTAAACACCTATTGGTTAATAAAATGTCACACACTTATTTGTCTATATTTATGAAATGAGTCCAAAAGGACCATAACGCTTTGGCATATCAAAACAACAAAACAAAATTCATGGCACAGCACTGAAGTCTGTGTCACAGCATAAAAAAATCAGAACAGAACAGAATCAACTGGGTTATTTTATTAACATACAAAATAAAACCGCTATTGGCAATTGCAAATACCCCTTCACATATGTATCTTCACTAGAGCCAGAGTTGCAGTGCGCCAACTCAGAATCATTTGTCAGACAACAGTACAACCCAGAAGTATCCTGAAAGTTTCTGCTTGGAACAAGGTTGCAATTAATTTGATAAGCAAACTAACAACTATTTCTTCCTGTGTCGGACATTCTTCCTTCTCTGTCTCTGTTTCTTTTCTCTGTCTCTGGTGTCCCTCCAGCAATATCTACGCCACAACAGAAATAAACATGCATAAAGTGGAACATTTTAAATAAAGAAAATTTCAAAGAATTGAACAGTGAGGTCGGGAAGAGAAAAGAAGAGGATGGGTGTTGAGTGGGCTGATAGGGCTAAATGGAACAGACAACAGTGTGAATGTGTACCAACACACCCACACACACACATGCATTCTGTATACACTGGAGGGGGGCTTTGAGTTGAAGCTTTCCACTGGGACACTCACCAGAATCGCACAAAAAACAGACACGCCTGGTTTCCTTTAATCTAACTCTCCTGGTGCACTGCATCTCATCAGAGGAGCTTGTTTCTCCCACCATGAAGACTTACACTCTGCTGGCTCTGTTTTCACAGTCATGGATAAACCTGCTCAGGAGATATGACCATGTTCAGTGGAGGAGTGAGTCACCCGTTAAACCTAGGAAGAGCTTGTGTGTGTGTGTGTGTGTGTGCTTTCTACCCTCTGATACTAATAATAGCAGGTAATAAATAGAACACAGACCAAAATGCCATCCCAAACACTGGCTTGTTACGAAACCCTCAGAAAAAATAAGGCAATGACAGTGGGAGTTAGGACTATAAATGAAATGAGAAGAGAAAAGCTGAGATGCATTATAGAAGAGTAATGTCTGTAGAAATGTAGAATGTCTCAAAATGTTGATAATTCTGCAGTTATAACCACCACATAGCACTGCATCAGTTTGACTTGGTTTTGGTAGCAGGCACTTTGTTCGGGTGCAGTACCCCCCAGAGTGCAGCTGGAATGTAGCATGAAACCGCTGCGACATTCAACGTGACACACAAATGACCAATGGAGGATATCGAGGGAATGCTATTCTTGATTCTGCGTGAGCGGCTTTTTGTCACAGCAAGGAGGCACATTTTGTTCAGAAGAGGCTCAAGGAAGCAAGGTGAAATCTAGAACATGTGGTTCTATGGTTCTGGTTCTGAGGTAGTGACACTTTCTTTTTTTTGACCAATCAGTTGTCTTTTTCATCATAAAAGAAGGCAGGGCGAGTCAAGTCAAGCTCAGGAGGACAAGGATTTTCTCATAGAAAATAAGAAAGAGGTCAAAAGTGTATACTTTACTCTGCTGATACAGTTTCAGAAATCACAGAAAGCTGCCAGACAAACAACTGGAACATAGTAAATCCTTGTCACCAAGGTGACTGGAAAGTCTGAACAAAAGTCTGTGTGAGACATCCAAGACAGCATAAATCTTAACAAGACATACACAGCTTAGCCATTGGAGTGTGAAGACAAAAACAAAAGGCCAGTCAGGAATGAGATCTGACAGGCCAAAACTGATCAGAGACAACTGCGACAGCTGGGCTATGTGCTGAAAGTGGGGCGCTGAAGTGTAGTCTTCAAGGCACCTGGTGCATAACTATGACATACAAACTAGCTAATACTCTAGGAACCTAACTTGTCAAACACAGGGGAATGTGGTGGGAGCTCAGTGTAGCCTTTACTAAACAGGACACAAAAAAATTAGTTTTCATTGTATTTATACCATAAAAAAACATTGAATAAACATTGAATGAAATCGGGAACCTTGTGGCATTTATTATCACAAACTGTGAGCTGACTGTATACGACAACTGTAAAACATCAAATCACAGGACAGGGATGAAGTTATGGTATGTTTTTGGAAATGGTGATTTTAAAAAAATAAGAGCTTACCAAGGCAGATTGTTTTGATAGTTGTAAATTGACTGGGTCCAATTCACAAAAAGTAGCACAGCTAGAACATAGCCTGCAGAAACTGAGACTGTGACTAACCTCATTCATTCTATTTAATTCCTGCAATGTAAATCTGATTATCTTCTACAGAGAAATTTAGAATCTGTTTTTAAAGGTCACAAACAGTCAGTGACTTTCAGTGAATAGACATGATCACTTTGGAGATGGATTTCCATTTTGTTTTCCCATTGTAGCATCCAAAGTCCTAAATTTACCTCATACTTACCTTCGTCTCAGGGGATCAATTTAACGTGCACCTTATCGATTATTAGCTTACCAATGGAGCGGAGCGGGGCAACCTAGGCCTGCCCGTCCCAACAGCAAATCAATGCATGTATCACTTGGAACATGGAGCGCTGACAGCTGACGAGACTTGGCTGTTAACGGCCAACAGGGAAGAGCACAGAAAAGAACCTAATCAAACAAGAAGGGAGGAATGCTTGACTGTGTCTGTGACCTTCTGTCAGTTCATCTGCCAGTGTGGGTCACCCCTGTGATTATGTGCACCCACAGTTTGCCTATGGCTGATCTATACTCTGAGGTCCGGGAAACAACATAGTAGGGTAGCCATTTTCAGCCTCACTTGGTCATTGAGTTAAACAACCTCATTTGTCTCCAGGAACTGCTTTCTAAGCCGAGCCTGGTAAAGCTATAAGGCTGATTCCTAGTATTGCGGTGACATAATCTTGCTGCTGGGCAACCTTTAGGTAAAATACAAATCTGGTTTGTGATCTGATTTTAGACTAACTTTATAACAAAATCAGCTGAAACACTCAGGGTCTGAGCCCACCTCAGGTGATTTAAGGATGCACTGATCTGACTTTTTCCACTAGTAGTAAATATTCATCTAACACTGGTGCTCCCTCTTTATTAAGCTTGTTATATAACATGTTGTTACAGCTTCAGTGTTTGATAAAAGCTATTAAAGCTTTTAAAAGGTGCAAAAAATTTATTTTTAGGATACAGTTTTGTCTAGCGAGTTATTTGATGCTAACTGCAAATGGCACTGCCACACAGTAAAGATGTACCAGTGCCTGCACATTTAAATATTTTATGTGAAGCACATGAAAGGGACAATGATTAACATCTGCAGAGAGAAGCTTTACGACATCTTGCAAAGGACTACAGATAAATATTAGCCACCAGCTAAGTGTTTATTAATGTCCACCGACCACTTTCCACTTTGTGAATACACAATCAAAGAAATAAAAAAAAATCTGCTCACTGCAACAAATGAATAGAGCAAAACACAAAACAATGGGTAAGTCTGATCAGTCAATAAAATGAGCATCATGCTGACACAGATACAGTAAGTTAAGTCAAGCTCCTTCTGTGGCCAATACAGGACGATCTGTGAATGATACTGTCATAGCAAGGACAGATCTGAAGAACATGGAAGAAGAAGGAGCTGCGCATGATACTGTGATTTTGTTCCAGGCGCGATGTGTTCCCCTGGCAGCTGAGAACATCTAAATTTAGACACACCCCTCATTTCTTCTTCCTCTTCTCTACATGCTCATCCCCTCTAGTCTCCTCATTCAAACTTTCCTCATTGTGCTCTCTTCATCATCACGAACACAGAGACATGAAAGCTCGTGTGGTGAAAATATCGACAGCTCTCCGTGCGTCAGGCGAGTGTCAGCTGTGCTTAAGTGCGCTGAGGTCTCTCTGTGTGTTGAGAACTGAAGCAACAGCCATCTCAAACTGACGGGTGCAAAAAACAGGTAATGATAATACTGTAGATAATTATACACTATGATCAGAGCTGGAGAAGAAGATAAGAAGTATTTTTTCATTTTTGTATTCCATCAACCCTCAAATGCTGTTTTTGAAAAAATAAAGTGGCCTTGCTATACTTCATATAGTTATGGTCCTGTAAGGAAATGTACCAGAGGGTGTTCATTGCAGCGAGGATACACAGAAAACACTTTAGCAGTCGATCTCAAATGTATCACGCTTTGTTTGTAGACACGTGAGCAAACTCCACTAACATGCTGTTCACACTACATCCAGTCAGACAGACACCGTGTTATGTCTTATTAAGATTAATGTGGTAATATTTTATTTCAGTCGATGTTTTTGTGCCGTGTTTGTGATAAAGCACCATTAATTACTGGCTCATTAAACTTGATCTAGTCAGTTAAATATTCATTAATTGAGCCAGAGGTTAAAATATGGCTTGTTGATTGTTTGTTGTTTGTTATGTTGAGTAACATGTTTACACACTAAACCAGAAAGACATGCTAATGGTGCATGTGCACGGCCTGTTACACAAAGCAGAAAGCCTCAGATCTTTTAATACAACTGAATGTTCTAACCGAATTACAACGCGCTTACTGTACAACCACCAAGTGAGCAGACAAGTACACAGACGCACGGAGACGTGGACATGCTGTTCTGAAAAGGTTAAAGGTTAAAGACAGAATGTGCGATGAGGAAGTGGAGAGACGAACAGCCTGTTTGTTGCTGACAGATGAATAAAAATAAGATGTATTGGAATGAGTAGCAACCCCTGCTCTCCTCAGTCCTCTCTCTCAGTTTTTACCAGGCCTCAGTTTGACATGTTTTCTTATTTCCCACCAGGAATGAGTGGGTTTGTGTTCACTGCTGAGGCACAAAGTGCAAAACACTTTTGTTGCAACTGCACAGTATCAGTAATTATACCCCACAGGGGACATATTAGAACATAGCCCCATACAGCCACCATTCATACTAGCTGCTACTGCTGCAAACCCACTTCAAAGTTCAACACACAATGAAGCTCAGAACAGATTTACAGCCTTTTAAAAAGGACACAATACAATGATAATACCACAAAGGATAAAGCCACTCAGATCTTGGTGAATAAGATAATATAAGTAACAAATAGCCTTTGGAGTGGGTTATGCTAATGTTATTTCGCAGCCACTAAAGTAATCACTGTTTTGTTGAGCCAACTGAAATTATTATCAGTGTAATAAAAGATGCAAAGCATTTTAAAATTTTACAGGTATGTGGGATATTTAGTCATTTTAAAAACAACACATGAGGACAACAATAATTAAATATCTTACCACTAAAAACTCAGTCAGACTTCATCTGGAAATAAAATATGATTTCCAACTTGAATGGAAACATGTAAGTAATAAATATAGAAGATAAAGACAACATGGAGGTTTTGTACATGCTGTATACTCTGACAACAATTAGTACAAATAGTAAACTGACCCTGCTGGTTGAGCTGCTGTGTGCTCTTGCTCCACTGTGACAATCCCACAATGGCCACCATCTTGGCACCCAGACTGGAGCGCCGCTTCTTGTTGCCAGCCAACGATGCAGATTCTGGACCCCCACTGCCAGGACTCTTCTCCAGGCTGTACATGGCCCCTGAGATGCTGGAGGAGCGCACCACGTTCCGGGCTGCTGCACTCAGGCTGCTGAGGCCGCTCATCCCACCCGGGCTGGGCACCTCCACAGAGCTGCTGAGCATCATGGTCCTGCTGGACTGGAGGGCCGATGGGCTTGGGGGGGAGGGCCGTAAAGTTGGAAAGGGTCTGAGGAGAAAAGACAAGACGGGAAAAGAAATAACAATAAGGTGAGGGTGGAAGTACTGTGCAGGCTCAAGGTGGGAGCGGTTAAACAGCTCAAATTAAAGGACATTTTGATGTGCTGTGTTACAGCTGCAGTACTGTAGCTCCCCAGGGCTGAAGGACACCGAGTTTAAATTTCAACTAAAGTTTGGTTTTCAATTAAATTTCTCTCTTATTGCAGAGGCAGCAGAAATGACGTCCAACTCCATAAAAGACAAACAAAAGGTAAAAAGCTCTTTCAAAGTGTTTTTGATTTTCAGCAGTTTTCCAAACTGAGAAAACAAAGAAAACTAAGGTCAGCGGGCGAGGACAGTGCAGATGGCAGCAGACTGTTCAAACAAGTTAAGGAATATCTCCAGTCGCACACGCAAATGTCAGGAATAGCCTGCTGTTGAGGGGTGACCCTGTCAGCTTGTATTTGTCTTGTGTGTTTTTTATTATCTTATTCAGTGTCTGACCTTAAACAGTGACAGATGATAAACTCTACAGCTCGAGTCGTCACTGATTGGCTGAATGGAGGTTACCAGCGTCAGTGTGCACACTCACCAAACTATTAAGTTTATGTAACTAAAGGACACTCCAGCCTTTGGTTGCAGAGATGCAACTCTCACTCGTGGCCTTTTTAAAGGGGCACTACCAACTAAGATCCACAGTTAATGTGATAATGAGTCAGCATGAACAAAACCAGAACCCTGAAACTGACTGAATTTAGTCAATATTAATTGTATTATTTACACGTGCTTTTCCTACTGCACCTCTGTTGTGCCATATTCAGTCCTCTCCCTCTTCTTCTCTCCTTTCCTTCTCCCACTCTTAACATCACAGTCATTACACTGAGGCTAAACTGACAGCCCAAGGGTACATTAAATATGTAAATACACTGTGGCCAACATCGTGCTTCCATACTGCCTTTTAATTTCTCTTTCTTTGCTAGTCCTCCTTTTTTTTAGCACAAAAAGTACAGCAGTGCAGTATTTTGCTGACTCAGATCTCCTACTTTAACATTTAACTGATGTGGAAGTCCAACTTAGGTGGTACAAATGTTTCAGGATGGGTACAGTGGGGTACCACTGTTGCCTCACAGCAAGAAGGACCTGGGTTTGAATCCACTGGTCAGTCTCTCTATGTGGAGTTTGCATGTTCTGGCATTAGTTTTGCAGGTACTTGGTGATAAGTATTGGACAAACTGATCCTTTTTTGATGATAGTGATAAATGTATTGTTCTGGGATAATCAAAATCACAAGGCAGAATTTCTGTCTTTTAGCAGTTGAGCTGTTTTCTAGATAGACTGAATGACTGACTGCACATGTTCAGCCGATTACCTCAGGGAATGCTACACAAATTCTTTATGCTACTGAAACACTCACTCCCATCACTGATAATCATAAATAATATATACTAAGTACAATGGCTTTGCCGTTAATATGAATGTAAATGCACTGTCTCTGTTATTATGATGCTTATTGCTTAATAAACTTCACATCAGGACATTTTGAAGTGATCCATTTAGTATTAGCACAATAAACAAAGTGAGTGCTACTAGGGGATGAGGAAGTGATGCAGCATAGGGCATCAAACATTTAATATTTTCTAATGAAACTAATAATAACAGAAAAGGATGAGGTGAAATACAGAATGTATGGTACAGATCTACTGCAGTGACATTTGTTATGACTGTATTGAGCAGTAAGAAGAAAGAAACTGGAGACGAGGGCTTGCAAACTGAAATTGGAGTGAATCCATATGCCTTTATTTTCTTCTCCTCTTCCTTCTCTTTCTTGCTCTCCCTCTCGTTTGTGTTTGAGCCCCTGCGCACTCCTCTTCAGCTCTCTGGGGGGCCTCTGCACTTTCGCTGTAACACAGCGAGCAGCGCAGTAGAAAATGAGGATAAGGGAGGGATAGAGAAGGCTGAGGAAGAGAGGAAGGAGATAAACAGAATAATTCTGCTTTCAGAGACATGTGAGGACAGAGAAGAACGAGTGACGGAACAGGGAGGACAGAGAGAGAGATATGGGAGGAGAGGATGCTTTATGATGAAAGGACAGAGAAAGACTGTGGGAACCTGGGGTCTGATCTGTGAGTATCAATAAAGTGAAAGCAATATAAAGAAGAATACGACAACAACTAAGACATGATGACATCTTCCGAGTGTGTGTGTGTGTGTGTGTGTGTGTGTGTGTGTGTGTGTGTGTGTGTGTGTGT
>OMLM01021091.1:30757-70068 GCA_900302695.1 Helostoma temminkii | reverse complement strand
TGTCACTGTCTAGTTTACTTTATGTTAGAGTTGGCTGATGTGACACTTATCTGATCTGATATGTTCAACAGCGTAATTCAGTGCAATACAGTGTGACTGGATGATGTAAAGGACCGACACTACACAAGTCTTCTTCACTGTACAGTACACTTTTAATGCTACTGACTCACAAAATTATGGAATTAAGGAATTAACTGTGTTTGTGTATAGATATATATAGTGGTTAGTCATCCCATCCCTCCTGCATATGTATGCTTTACCCAGAGGACAGCTACCCTGACAAGTACATACTGGTTTCTAATCTACAGAGCTAACATTTCATTGCCTTTTTGTAAGTCTGACATACAGAGTTTCATCTAGTTAAAGGAATCATTCAATATTCTAAGAAATATGCTTATTTACTTACTTACAATTTCATACTAGAGCTATGGGGTTATTAGCTTAGCATAGCGGTAAGACTGGAAGCAGGGGGAACAGCAAGCCTGGCGCTGTCGCTAGGCAACAAAATCCACAAAGTGTTGGACAAATGGGAGCATTAACCATCCTTGTCAATATTAAGTAAGAAAATTTATATTTAATCCCTCATAGTATTAACTCTGTTATTTACATTGTATGAATTAAAACAATCATACCTGCTTTTAGGAGTCTTTCTGTCTCTAATATCTGCAGTGTCACTACAGTGTATTATGTTTTGCTGGACCTACAGGCAGACCTGGCGCCCATCTATCTTCATCTCTGCACCAGTCAGTTCCTCTGCCATATGTCTCTGTGCTCGCTAACATCTCATCTCAGAGCTCATTTATTTCTCCTCCCGTCAGCAAACTGGTGGGCATCTGGTCTCTTAATTATATATTATTATTATATATTATTATATTTTAGTTAATATTCATTTTCCTAGATTACATTTGAAAATTCAAGAAAGCACCAGCTAATTTTGAGAAGCAAATGTGTGAAAATTCTCTTTCAATTTCTCCTATAAACACTGTACAAATGCCACAACCTTGTAATTAGATATGGCTGAGCGGTTCATTAATGGTCTCTTTAAAGCTGCTCTCAGTATGCAGGCCACTCTGCCTCTGTTGGCCAGTTAATTAACCTACAATTTAGTACCAGAGTAAATAGTAAAGGTCTGAGTGTGTTGTCAGGAAAATGAGAAATATAAACATTAAATTCTGTCTTACTGTTATCACTTATTGGTTTTTAAATTAGTTTTCATTTATTGCATTTTCTATTGTTTGTCACTGCTGTTAATCAATGTTTTTTGTTTGGTTTTTTGTTGGTTTTTTTTTTTTTTTTTGCTGTTGGATGAGTCAGTTTGGGTGTGTTTTTGCCAAGTGTTTTTGGCTGCTTCAAGCCAAATTTCCCATGTGGGACAGTGAACTGAGCTGAATCATAAAGAGGAAAAAAATAACAGCATCTATCAGTAACACTGTGTTGGTCAAATGTTATTAGACATTTGAAGTCCAAATAATTATCCCCTTTGATTGACATATTGTTTTTGAGAAGTTTTCTAAATGCAAAGTATTTAACATAATTTGATAAAGGTCAACAATTTTCACAAGTCAAACGTGCTTTCTTCATTTCTCAAAGGAAATTTGTATCATCATCTCAACAGTAGGATAGAACATATCTTTATGTAGATTTAAAGAATTAAAAATGTACATCCTAACTATAGAGTTTGTTTTTACATTTTTATATCTTCTGCAACTTAGCAAACCTGGAAAAAGTATCGAAACGGAAATGCACGACTATCACAAGGTCAGACAGGAGCTGTAACGCTTTTCCTTTTGAGACCTCCATGGAAACTTCCAAGGTTATGATAATGTACATGTCTATCCATGCTGCCATTGTGCTTGGCCTGGTGTTATATATGTATGTGGCTGATGTAGCTCTCTGATCATAAGGGGTCTCTTAAGGCGAGAAAACAGAAGGCTGACTTTGCAGCTACACACACAGAGGATAGTAAGAGTGCCAGGCTGTGGGACGACTGAGAGCCAAATGGATCACACACCAAATCACACACAGAGAAACCCAGCATAGTGCAAACACACATATGCTGTACTGAAGTATGTGCCAGTGCGGCGGAAGAAAGAGCCAAGCTAGTGAATGACAGAGGGCGTTGATGCTGCTGTCTTGGCTGAACGACTTGAATTAACATCCAAATCTCCTGTAAAGCACTCAGCTCTGACACAGATTATATTTCAGAATCACATTAACAGAGAGAGTATCAGAAACAAAGTGACCATATAAAGTCACGCTGTCATTGAATATTCACATTTCCCATTTCACACTTCACAACAATGTTACGACTGGCGAACACACGCTCAAGTCTGAATCAAATGCTAACAGCCGTGAAATGAACAGAAAAGGAATTTATCTTTGGTTTTGCTTCTCTCATCGACCCGATCAAATCTTTATCCAATAAAATCTTTAATGAGGTGAGTCATTGAGTCGCTCCCTCTGCATCACCTTGTGACAGCGGACATAAATTCGATCCGTCACAACATGTTTTCACACAAAATGCCTGAACAATGCTGGATCTACCACAGCAGAGAAGTAAAAATTAAAATGTCTTCTGTCAGAACTACAGTTAGCAGGTCAAATTATCAAACAACTAAAAACGTTAACATTATCGTGCAGACATATTAGCCTCTATCTAAATTTCATTACAAAAGGTTTTTCACTTCTATCAGTTACAAAAACATGGCACACCATCAAACTACTTGTTGAAATATGGAAAACAATGACACAGTGGAGCAAGAAGTATCACGATATGTGAAGGCTGAACTTAGACATCAGTGTTTACACCTGACGGAAGGAGACATAATTTAGACTGTCGGGTGCAAACATCCTCCAAAGACGTTTGGCTAACATGAGGTTTGGTTTAAAACCTAGCTGACAGTGAATGAGCTCTTTTTAGTGATCCAATATGTCAGCAATTACCTGGATTAGTAAGCTACAACTTGAATTGACCACAGCTAGGTAAACAACAAGTGAGCTGTAGAGAATTGTGTGTTCCTTCCCAGATGAAGCAATGAGACAGGTTCTCTCTGAACCTCACTGCACAAACACAATCAAATACAGTACATGTGAACTGAGCTTAGCCACTCTGTCCGTGGGATGTTCTGTTCATGGCCCAGCTAGTAAACACACACACACAAAACGATGGCATTAAGACTGATAACCATCAAATCACCGTACTACACAGAGTATCATTTCAAATATTCAGTCCTTATCCCCTGTGTTCAGCACTAATCCCTCCACAGCTGAGCTAGCAATAGTGTTTTCATCTCAGCGCTGAATCTAATATTTTGTCCAGGATTTCAGCCAGCAGCCTGTCGGAGGAAGGAGACTTCTCTCATATGATCACTTATCACTCCTCAGCAGAGGGTTTCTCACTGCACACTACCAGAGAAATCTGGTGTGAAAATAAGACACATCATGTCACTGCGTTATCTGCTTTTTCTCCCTACAGAGACACCGGCTAAAGAAAGCCCCTTAATTGTTATATTTATTTTTCTTCAAATGTAAAATTAATAAAGAAGAATTAATAAAGAAAGCCGATTTCTCCCTGTCTCCCTTGGTGCACAACAAAGGTTAATCCTTAATCTCTTCTCACTTCTCTCCCTAGGTGTAACCAGTTTTCACACCAAACTGAACCATTCTCCTTGCACCTTCTTTTCCTTTTCATCACCATGAAAAGAAGGATGGTAAAGTTACTCTGTCAGCAGTAGGGGCACGGAGAGCAAGCACAAAACAGAAAAATAAAAAGCCAGAGTGGCTAGGCACGAAGGAAAGTGGGTTAAGAGGGGCGTGATGGATGAGACTGGGAGCTTTCCTGACTCATGGCCTGCTTTCTCTGGTGACTAATGTGGTCAGTGACATCTCTCTCACCACCTCTCGGCTACCCCCTCCCCCGTCTCTCCATCCTACCTGGAATGCTGGTTGCCGGCCCAGGCTAGAGAAGCACACAGAATCCCATCCCACTTATCATGTGTGGATCACCAAGTCTCAGCTTAGACAGCACAGACAGTGTTGCGCTAATGGTCAAATAAAGCACGCTCTCTGTCTTATTTACTGCTAAACCTCTGTGAGGATGTGTGCACTGGAACACAGTCTGATCCAGCGCTAAAAACAAGATAAGAGATTTATATTTGGCTTGTGCTTTTATGGCTTCTATCATAGGCTTTTCAGACACTTCTTTCCCGTCTTCCTTTTATATGTGACCTAATTTTTGGATTCCTTGCATGTGACTGATACGTCAGATTGATACTGTTCTCTTTGTACAACACGATATTTGCTAGTTTGTATTATTTGCCATAATCTATATTAAGCCTCTAATTATAGTCTACAATTGCATGCACATTATGCTTTTTAATATTGTGAATCATTATACACCTGTTTGGTCTAAATATAAAAATACAGTTATTTCTATGTATGCTAGCTTAGCATGCAAGTAACCCATTAGCACATAATGGAGGTCACCTTTGCTCCTGCAGCCACCTCAAATGCAGATCAAGTGTTGAGCAGAATTGATTTTTTGAGGACTGTTGCTGTATCAATTGGAAAAAGTACACTTAACTGGGTCACCTGACACTGTGTCCTGAAATAAACAAACCTCAAAAAACATAGGTAGCAATACCCATGTCCATATCAGCTGAATCCTTGTGGATGCAATTCAATCTGAGTGTGAGCATGCAAAGTCATTTTATACACAACTATAGTGTCTCATTAGCAGTTTGGAGTAGGAAGTGAGGCGCATTAGCACCCAACCTTTCATGGACAACCAATCACAGCAACTCGCTTTACCAGTTGGCCAATGAACTGATGGTTGTTCACAAGAGCACACACTCACATAAGATGCAACACACATGGAATAATGCATCCAGAAGCACACACTGATGTCTGCTCATTAGTATGATAAGTGCCTGTGCTTCCCCTCAGTTGTTTTCATTTGATTTTCATTTCAAAGAAGACCAGGACCAGAAGCACCCAGCTACAAATCTGAAGTGTGATCAGATGTGTCAGTGCATATGTTAGTGTGTGTGGTGCTGCATTGGATTTGGCCTTTGCCCTTTCCAGTTATCTGTTTGTGTGTGTGTGTGTGTGTGTGTGTGTGTGTGTGTGTGTGTGTGTGTGTGTGTGTTTGTGTGTGTGGCTGATTGACACAGAGCGCAGGAGAGATCAAGTAAACAAAGTCGAGTGTGATTGTTTTTATGTGTGCACAGGAAAGAGTTGGACATGTGAGTGTTAAATCCAAATTTCCCGGCAAGTCGAAATACTGAGTGTGTAAAATGCTTTAGTGTATTTCCAGAAAAGCCTGTTTTTATGCGTGCGAGCATGGTTCTGGCAAATGATCTGCTCAGTTGATGTGATGAACAGCAGTGGAATGTGGGGCTGTTGGGAGGATTAGCTCCAGAACAAAACACGGTGCCGCTGCTGCTTCTGCTGCACCAGAAAACAAAACCTTACATAAACTGGAGCTGTCAAACACTGCACACTTAATGATGAGGAAAATGTTTGGATGAAACTGTAACAAGCGTGGATTCATATGTGTTGGTATATTTGGTGAGGATGAGGAGTATCTGTCGACCTCTGTTCATGTCTCATTCACACCTTCAGCTCTGGATGTGATCAGAGCAGTGACGGTCAAATGTTTTTGATATCAGTCCTCGGACACAAAGACTGAAGGCACAACTTTCAGCAAACGCACATAAAATCAGCACAGGGCACCTGTGTGCAACTCTGTGAGTCTGTTTAAGGTGGCTCTTCCAGTTGATAATAGATTATTATTTCTCCTGATCTCCCGAAAACATACTGAAATATAGTTTTATATATTATATATTATATATTTTTCAGTAACCACTCCTTGTTTCCTGGTTGCAAATTTTGAAGCAATGTAGTTATTTGATTGTAGCTTATTGCTGTTTATTTATGTATTTACTTGGTTATTTATTGGTCTCTTCACACCCAAATCAGACATCACATCATTTAAGCTAATATACTTGGGTGGAGGATGTAATAAGCTGTGTAAATTACTGATTTCCGAGGAGACATTTAGAGATTAAAATCTCAGATCAGAGCTTAACTTCAGTCAGTACAGATATCCTGGCATATGCCATGTGGTGGAGGATGGAGACCAAAGCCCGTCACAGTATCTGGGCTGCTTCCATTTATTCACTGAACCTCTAACCACTCTGTTAAAAAAGAATTTCTTAATGAGGACAGATAATGATGCAACAAGTAACTGAATGTGAAAGGACAGAGCTGGTGTTTTATTAAAGATAAGAGTTTATTCTTTCAGATGATTGTGACATGAAACCGACCAGATAGTGCAGTGCTTATTAAACACGACTTGTACATAATTATTTTGGGATTACAGTTGCCATTTTGTAGGAATGACCATTAAGAAAATCTGATAATTTACAAGCATATTCAGTAAACCTGTCTAAACCTAACTATGTGTCTTTAACTGTCAGTGTAACCTCAGATTGTTCCACCCATAGTGAATGCAGGTAACATAAAGTGTCTGATTATCTGCATAATAACGTAATAAATAATAAAGAGCCATATTGTTGGAGATAAGTTCCTTTCATGCTATCAACACAGTGGGTGTATTTTATTCTGAAACAACTTGCATGGCTACTGTTGGTTACAGTGAAGGAATATGTCACCTAATGCAATATGAAGAAGTTATTTATCATTATTTCTAGAATTATTTTGGTTTTTGTGTCTGTTTTTCTGACAGCGACTGTTTAAATCTTAATCCTGCTTCTAAAGCTTCAAACACTGAACTAAGGATCCAGGATTTCCACTGCTATTAGGTCTCATAGAAAACGCACATGGTACTAATGCAGATTTCAACATGCACCTTAGTAAATAACAGAGAGTAATGAACACATACTTATACACATAACTGGCAAGTAGCCGCTCAATACTAATGGAGAAAGATTGATTTAGATCTTTCTGTGTAATAAAATTAAAGTTTACCAAATCATCTATCACTTTTTAGTCCATTCATGTTTCCCCAACTCTGCCACTGCCAATTAGAGACACTACACTACACCAGATTCAGAGGTGAAACATGGCAGCAGGGTATTTTAGTATTTAAAGTTCCCGATGACAGTAAAAAATACTTTAATTAGTCTGTAATGAATGAAAACAGTTTGTAATCCTTACATATGTACAGCTTTCTTAATTGTCCAGACGCCTTCTTATCTGCGTCTCCTCAATATCATCACCTCCCCACCTACAGGGCCAAATCCCTCAACCACATAATCCCTAATCCCAGCTCCTCACCATTCAAGTACATTAGTGAATTACTCCTTTAATCCAAGGAGGGGGGGAGCGGCCGTAAAGCAGATTTTGCATGACGAGCCGGCTGAAGTAATTGACCACAGGATGAGTATACAGCCAATCACATCTCGGTTTAATTTGCTTCGCCCACTGGACTCGATGCCAGACTGAGTCCACTTTGTCCACAAAGCAAAAACTGTCTCTGGAAAGGGCAAAGTGAACCAGTTGGTGATTCTATGTGTGTGTTTGTATTTAAAATCTGGCTACAAACAACTGCAGATGTTGTATTTGACATCTTGGTACATTTTTTCTGTTCTCCTCTGTTAAAATTATCTAATATTCAAGGTGGTCGGCTACTGCTTGTGGAAATGACATTTTTAGCTGCAGTGATGTGATGTTACGCCTCATGTGATTGTTCTGGGTCACTGGGGATGAATTAGAATAGATATCAGTACATCCTAACTCACCATGAGCTTTTCATCTTCATTGGTGAATTTTTCATGGTAATGGATGGTCTCACTGTGGTCCGGTGGAGTCAGCGTTTTCTATAAGTAACGGCTGCACAGAGCTGACGTCTGTGTGCAGAGCTTGTGTTTTCTGGTGGGTTTTATTTACCAACACTTCAATGAGAACATGTGCAAATGTACATTCTAGTGGATTTTGCCCCTTTTTTTTTAACCCTTTACAGCATTTTAACTGCTGTATCCTTGAACACTTTTTCCTTAAAAATAGATTTTAGTGTCATCAACATTATCCCCAAAGGCAATAATACTACTACGTCTCATCCCGTAGTCAATGCAGCCACAGCGGAGCACGGCCTGCACAGCGGTTTGTCCCTTCCTGACGCAGCCCTCCGTACCGGGGTTGGGACACTGTGGGGGTTCAGAGTCTTGTCCAGGAACACTTCGGCATATGGCAGCAGCCGGCCGGATGACCACACTACCAGCTGCAAATTCATTTTAATACATACAAACTTCATCTCATTAAATTTGCAGCTGTTTATGGCTCTTTTTTCCTTTTGAGATAACGTTGGGGTATTTTAACCTTTATTCAGCAGTGGGGGGCGTCCATGCATCTGTGCTCTGTGTCACAATCAATCTATGAGGAAACATTTACAATGATTACACCCGCATGCTTTAAAACTTCATTATGCACAGCAATGAGTGACGGCATGGATAGATGCCTTTACAACTTGAACTCCAGGGGGATCATGGATTCATGGATTTCAGATACTAACTACAAACCGTGACGTCCACATGCAACCATCGACTTTTGTTTCATGTTTGGCTCCATTCACGGTCGTTTCCTGTCATCTCTACTGTTGACTCTCTAATATGAGCTTAAAAAAGCAGAGCAGTTAAAAATACCAAAGCCTTTATAGTTAAAATGTTATATTTATACTAAAAATGATTTTTTGTGTGTTTCCAGGAAACATTGTGGGAACCAACGCCACTGAGTCGGACGGCACCACCAATGTCACCTCCCTGCTTAGCGAGGAGGAGGCGGGGCCTGTCAAGGTCAGCGAGGTCACCGTCGCAGTAACTGACATGAGCAGCTCGACTAGTGCTGTGACCCCGAGGGTAGGCAGAACAATCCGTGCTGGCGAGGAGGAGGAGCAGAGCAGTGGTATGTTTGGGGAAACGGTGGCTCCTACCGTGGAGGAAGTCAGGGTGGCAACCACGCCTCAGCTCAGCCCCGATTCAGCTGAGACGGAGCTCCTGCTGCCTAGCAACCCACGCAGAGAGGATGTTATAAAGAACGAGGGGGAGGAGGAAGAGGAGGATCGTCTGCCACACACTGACCCACCTTGGATCCACTCCAAGGACACAGCCATGGTTGACCTCGATGACCTCGTCACCACTACAGCACCACCGTCTATCACCACCAATCCCCCTAACCCTGACGTCCTCCATGTGGACTTCTTTGACCCCTCCTCCCGTGGACGCAACTTGGGCCTAGCCCCGCCCTCTCCGTCATCACTGGCCCACGAGCTGCAGGGTGGTGACGCAACCTCCTGGGCAATGCCAGAAAACTATGACTACCTCACACCCTACGAGGACGGCGCGTCCCCTACTGCTGATGAGTACACCTACAGCACCACGACCGATACCTATGACAGCATGTATGCTGGGTCTCCAGCTCGCTCCAGGCCGCGGTTCCCAAACATCCCCGTGGAGGCTCCTGTACCAGCCTTACCGGTGGACGGGTCAGATGGGTTGGGCGGTTGCCGCGTGGGCTATCAGATGGTTAACGGAAGTTGCCGGTCACCTTGTGACATGCTGCCCAACTACTGCTTCAACGGGGGACAGTGTTACCTGCTGGAGGGCATGGGAGTGTTCTGCAGGTGTGAAACCACACAACACACACAACATAACACAACCCTCTAACAATATACAAGCCTTAACTTTGCAAGTCCACCAAGCTGCACTAACCTTTTGCACCTGTATCAAATATCCCTTCATTCATCATCTCAAAACGAGCCAAGGTTAGTCGCACTTGAAAACTCAAAATGAACACACATGCTGCCGCAGTCGAACAGAACTTGTCCTCTCCACTGTTCACAATAAAACAAAATTCACCCTGTTTAGAGTTAAAGTGTCAGTGCTTGTGTAGTACAGTGGTGAAAATAACAACACATGGCAAAGGCTATGTAGCTAACAACAGCATAATTGTGTGAAAGGAAAACAGTGAAAGCTGAGCAACAGTCAAAGCTCGGAAGAAATGAGTCATGTACATTTCACAAAACATTCAAAAACCAAAGCGGTGCAGCTGTGCAAGGCCTCATTAGGTTGATCATTTATGATCAAGTATCAATAAACTGTTATGGCTCTACAAAGTAATCAACACAAGTATGTAAAATGTTCTGTCACCTCATGACTGAGTGAGGCTTTGTGAAACATTCTGATTCCATTTGCTTCTCACCGGTCAGGAACTCTGGTCACAATAGAAACCAGCAGTTTGTCGCCACTTTTAAGAGACACTTTTATAAGCTAATGTCCATTTGGTTTTCCTGTAGAGCTGGAGTCAGGCAGACTGTGCACAGACATTATGATATAAGAATAAACAACAGATACACAGACATTGAAATGGAAGTTTTACAAAACCAGCCGACAAACATTCAGGCAATGATCTGGATATTGATATTACTTTGCATGTCAGTGAACACTACTACTCCATTTACTGCCTTCCAGGCTTCAGACACAAACTGTAGTAATGACTTTCGATCCAGTGCGTTGCCATGGCGATGAATCTAGGTGGAGGTCAAAAGTCAAAAGGATTAAGAGAATCATTTATGATAATATGGTGTAAGCCACCGAGTAGTTTGGGATCAACGTGAGTCCTCTGCCCATGCATCTGAAAGTCAGCAGTGCATCTGTGGACCAAAACGTGCCGATCTGTGATGAGAACGGCTACACTCGCTTAAATAACAGCACACGAGCACGCAGGCGTGGGTCCAGGATTAAAACTGGTGCAGATGGGGGGAAGGGCTGCGTTCGTTTTGTCCAGCAGATTTAGTGCTGAGTGATTTTGCCACAGAATTGTAAATATTATGTTCAAGCTGGTTGGAGTTTCGCACTACTCTGTATACAGATGACTGGCTCATTGGATGATTTCACCTCCAGATGATTTGATTAATGTTAATTCAGAGCATTACGCTGAGGTGCAAATTAAAATACATATGTGAGAACATCATGTTTAGCTGTCAGTCCCTGAGACTTCTTTATACAGCCACCATTTTGTACCGATGGTCAACATCGATTCAGGAAGAAATCCATCACGCAAGAGGCACAGAAAACAATTGGTTGAGGGGAAATGGCTGCACAAAAATAGGTCTAGCAGCAGTGGGTATATACACAGACTGATGAGCTCTTCCAGTGTCGGATCTGAGGCTGATTTATCACTCATGTAAACACAGGCTTCCCGTTTCCAGATGTCAGCGATTTCACCTATACTTCCCCATAATCATGAAATGAACCGACCAATCAGCGAGGACAGACGTCCAATTAGCGAACAGCTGTGCACATTCAGATGCAAATTTATGCACAGTTGCGCTCAGCCTCCTGACTAGAGCTGATGGAGAAAATATTAGGATGACTCACCCAACCAGCTATGAGATATAAGTCTAATTAGCATAAACAAGTAAGATAATTGCAGAGATATCTAATGATTTGATGTTCTGTTTGAATCACCTCACAACAAATGTGACTTTACAGCCCAAAATCCTAAACAGAGCACACAACAAAATATTATACTAAATAAAAACACCTCTCTGTGTTCTAAAACTGAGCGTACACGTCATATATGTATCAACTGTTTAGATCAATGTTTCAGAAATAGAGAAGAAACTTAATGTTGATAAAACAAACCAGCTACAACACACAGCGATAGAGATACTGCAATAACTAGAAAGAAATGAAGTGTAAATGGAACCTGGTGTGTTATGTCTTAGCTGTTGTGTTGGTTTATTGTGTTTTTATTTTGTGCTATATATAAACGGTGGAGCAGTCACAGAGAAGCAGCCACATGCCAGACAGACCGCAGTGCAGCCTTCTAGAAACAATGTTTGGGATCTTTATAAACTTTACATTCTCGCTAAATCTCCATGAGATTCACATTCAGACGAGCAGATTTTTGCTGCTGCATAGAGGGACTGTTCACCATGGGGAGAAACGTCCCTTTATTCCAGTGAGAGGCGGTGGTGCCTGTGTGCAGGGGTTCTCACGTTGCAGTTCTCATATGTTAGTCAGTCAGGTAATATCTACATAGGCTCAGGGTTCCAGTCAGAAATCAGCTTCTGGCACTGCAGCATTATTGTACAAGGAACCATGACAAATGGTGGCTAGGAGACCTTCTGTGGAGGTATACGTTGTGAGTGACAGAAACAGGATAGGAGGTGCAAGGAGCCAAGTTGTGGCTGTTGGCCCTTTTAAACTTCTAAATATACTGTCTCCCTACCTCAGGCTGTCCTGTTGATAAAAAGTGTCACAATTCACCAGCATGAACTTTACATCAAAATTTTTAAATACTGATACTATTAAAAAAATCCCCCCTCTTAATTTTTACATCAGTACTTATTATTCTGATTGTGGTTCATTGCTAATTTTTAAATAAAGAGTAGTTTGTGCAGACGCTGATTAGATCTTATTAGTAATTCAGAAGTAAAACTCATATCACAATTTTGATTGTGTGATTGAGTGAATTTTCATGCTGATTTAAGTTTAGCATTCAGCAAAAACTGCCTCGTGTTGAATGAAATCACAGATTACCAGTGTTATTGACTGATGCTCACACAGTGGTGGCTGAAAAGCTCTTGCTAAGCAGATGCTGTGATCCAGATATTTAGGGCAGATTTTGGGCCTCAGTCAGCAGATAGTAACAGTGATGAACCTCCTGAGAGTGAGTCAGATCAGAGCTGGGGAGATACTGAGGCATTTGACTGCTGGGCAAACGCACTATATGGGTCATTGGAGCGCTGGCACAGATGAGGACCAATATGTTCCTCTGCCTGTGTGTGTGTGAGTCGACATGATGTGTGTCTGGTTACACATGTGACATGTGAATATACATATGAAACTGACTTGATGTCTGTGTATGGACACTGTGCTGTATGTCGTTATGTGTGTTGGTGCATGCAGCCGACCCAGTTCAGTTTCAGTGGGAAGACGTCAATGATGTGAAGAATAATTAAAGTAGGGCTGTGAATATTAACTCATTAATACATGTAATTAATCTGTAATTAATCATATTATGCAAAACATGACAAGTTTAAACACTTTCGGACGCAGCACTTTTTTTTGATGACAGCAAAGGCGCTAGTGCAGAGACGGAGTCAACAAGCCACGCTCGCCAAACGACACCGTCCGTGTGTGCACCGTGTGCTATTAACAGCATGTTTAAACTGACACACTATTAATTTTGCACATATTTTAGATATGAAGTTGACACAAACTGCTGTGTAATGTCTTCTGTCTTCAGAAGATATCAGAACAGCATGTGTTCTGCCCAGGGTCCAGCTGACACTGCAGGTAAACTCTTCCTGAAAAATGTCTCTTTATTGATCTATCACATTCGCTCTAGATCCAAGTTACAGTCGTCTTTTTTATTTAACGCTATAACAAATCTGATGTATGCTAGGAACATCAGTTGTTGACAGGCACAAGCTGAAGCTGAATGCACAGAGAGCAGAAAATAATAAATACCTGGGAACTTCACAGTGTGAATCTCATGCGTGTGGTCTGTTAGGCTGCATTCAGACTGCAGGTCATCAATTTGCTGAGAACCGGTTTATTGTGTGTCTATTCACACTATTGTTTAAATGTGACATATCAGACTCCAGTGTGAACTGAGCTCGCCTGATGTGTGTGGACGGAGCTGAGAGTGGTGAGGCATCGAGCTGGCTGCAACACCTTTGACTCTATATGCCTCTCATGACAAGACACTGGAAAAAACTCAGATGAAATGCGTCTCGACTGTTCAGACTGAGTTCACACTGGAAAACATCAGATACGTATCAGATTTAGGACCACACATGAAAGTGGTCCAGGTCTGATTAGAAAGAAATCTGATTTCATGTCATAGAAAACAGATTTGGGCCACTTTTGCCTGAACATAGCCTAAGTTTATCTGCAGGAAGTGATCCACCATCGCCCCTAATTTAGTGAGGTTTTAACTGTAAACCTCAGTCAGTCTCTGCGGCTTCTCCTCCACTGACTCTCCTCTCCCTCTGACTGATGGGATCTGACAGCATCAGTGTCGTAAATGGCTTCCTCCACTGAAGCTGCAGGACTCGGTTCCACAAATCGAAGGAGGGAAGGAACCGGGGTGTGTGTCGGAGAAACAAAAAGACAAGATAACAGAGAGGATGTTTATGTTACATACGCTGCAACAGAAACAGAAAGAGAAGCACAGACTGTGAGAGTGATGGACAGAGAAAGAGGGGAAGAAATCAGAGAGGGAGAGAGAGGAGGCAGAGGAGAAGCTGAGTCTAGAGAATGAGTCAGAACCTTGTAACGCTCGCCAGTATGGAAACGACTGGGGCGAGCCAGGTTGAATTTAATGGTGTGTGTGTGTGTGTGTGTGTGTGTCCTGCAGCTTGATGTAATTAAGCGACGCTTTGAGCACCAACAACAGTTTGTATCCATTTTAGTTTTCACGAGCACATCATGGAAACACATTCCAGCACACACTCATTCACTCACACACACTGAACCTCCCACACACACTATCACACACAGGATTATGGGCGTATTAGGAGTCGCTTCCAAGTCAAAGTGCGTGGGGTTGTAGAATCAGGCCAGAGGTCAAACTCACAGGAGAATTACAATTGATGAGAAGGCTGAGACAAATGACACACACACACACACACACACACACACACACACACACACACACAGCTGGTTACTGCCAAGTGTGGCCTGTCCTGATGTATTCAGTTGACGTATTCGACTACA
The DNA here is from genome assembly GCA_900302695.1 of Helostoma temminkii. Taxonomy (NCBI): domain Eukaryota; kingdom Metazoa; phylum Chordata; class Actinopteri; order Anabantiformes; family Helostomatidae; genus Helostoma; species Helostoma temminkii. The sequence continues at coordinate 55,321 of OMLM01021091.1, read as the reverse complement.
TACACAAATTTGTTTTTGGTAATTGTTGTCATGGTGTATCTATGTAATTTCAGCACACACATGCAAACAAACACAGGGTTTTTTTGATCTTCATGCAGGAGGAGCTAACAGGCTGCACTGAACCGCTTCAGCGTACATGAGCTCTCTGTGGCTCCGGCTTGGTCTCTTTGTCTACCTCACATTCCTCCAAACGTTTCATGCTCTTATTTTGAAAGACTAGTAGGGAGAACACTAGATTTATCACTATGCAGGAGTGAAGTCTGATTTTCCCGAGCAGAAAGCCTACAGTCCTAATAATGTGCTATTAATAAATGAAAAGTACTTTGAATTCATCAGATGTTACCTGGACCCTAACTATGAGAAATAAACAAAATGGCTGTTTAACAGCAACATCTGTGGGGAAGGTGTGTAATCGTGAACCCCAGAGGTGCAGAGGTCACGCTGATATATTACTGCACCTTATTATTAAATTAGATTAGTAAAAAAAAGGAAATAAATAAATAATAATAAAAATAAAAATGTATATAAATCATTAGAAATTGTGGCAAACAATGTTATTAGGTTACATTAAATTGTTCCTTACAATGTTTGAGTAATAAGTAGCCTCTAAAGTGACTACAAGGTTCAGTATCATAAAAAAAACATTAGAAAGTTTATCTAACAGTACTTTTATTCTTATAAAAACTTTCTAAAGTACTAAAACACTGATGCATCATTTATGGATTAATCCTGTCACTACATCAGGTGTTAAACTCAGCTCCACCTTTACCCACTGCTGTTTCTGTTCCACAGTCTGTAGGTAACATCCCCTTTTACCATCATAAGTTACTAGTTACTAGTTACTAGTTACTGTTTCTCTTCCACAGTCTGTAGGTAACATCCCCTTTTAACTGATCTGAACTGACTCTACATTTATGTTATCAACACCTGCTGAAAATACTCTGTTTTCTTAGTGGAGTACTTTTATTTTGATACTTTATTATTTGCCTAGAAAAACTATAGGGTACTTGTACTTGTAGTGCAGTATCTGTCTAGGTAAATATGTATCCTTTAACTTTAGTATTCAGATTGTGTACTTTCTGCAGCTCTGCCTGTTGGTGCTGGGACGATGGCTCATTCCAATACACTTGACTCAGGACTTTCTGACCTGCAGCTGATTTGGTTTCTGTTTTTAATCATTCTGTGGTTGAAAACTCATCATTTAAGAAGTATTTCTACTGGAACTGTGCACTGACTTTTTAAAAAGAGTATTCTACACTTACATACAGGTACATTCATCTACAGCAGACCTAAACCTGACTAACTGATGCTGAGCCGCAGAACCAAATAAGACTAATGTGACCAACTACTTTATTATTTTTATTTTTTAAAGAAATCCATGTTAATCTTCCTGAGCTTATTGTACTGTATATGTTGCATTCAGAAGTAGAAGCTCTTTCCGTGTAAACATTCCCTCAATGGAGACTGGTGTAGCATTTGGAAGCATCTGTACATCAGTAATTGGTTTGCTATTTATGGTGCTGTGAATGCTCTCCAGGGAATCTGGGATTTATTTAAGTAGGTTTTGGTTACAATCCTATCTGCACATTCATGCTGAGTGAATCATCTGCGGTGTCAACCAGCCTCTCATTATGCGTATTAGCAGATAGGTTAGCATTTAATCGCAGTTGTTTTCATGCAACATCAAACTCATACAAGACAGTTTGTGACCTCATGATGAAACACAGTTTTCTTCTGGCTTATACCCTGGAACAAAAAGAGCCAAATCGAAACATGACTGTGGCCAAACACAGAACGCCAATTACAGTATGTTGTCATCATTTCAAATCCCTTTTCAGTTTTCGAATTGAGGGATTTAGCCTCACTGGCTGATTGAATGGAACCATGTTCCCTTGACTGTGGCCACTAATAGGGTTATAATGGTTCCATCTGCATAATGAAAGCAGATGTAGTGATATTTTATTTAAGCTGGTTTGTTTTTAATGTGGTGCAGAGATGCCTTAGGGAAATCTAGGAGACAAAAATATTACATGTGCGTTTCAGATGGCAGAGGCCTGGACCGGCATTATCATTATGCTCATTTATATTTTAATTTTGTTTAAACTCAACTGCTGAATGTCTAAATCTTAGAAACTCTGTCGGTGTTACAGCAGAAAAAAAACATTCATGCTCACTTCACAAGGAAATCCATAAGAATTTACAGAAATAATAAAAGGTGGACTGAGAAACTATCCATCCCCAAACACAGCAGCCAGAAAGAGAAAGAAAAGTCATGAGGTTTTCAATTAGTCATCATGCAGCACCTATCTGATTATTTAATCAGGCAGCTCTTGGTAAGATTGAGATCTAAAGTTAAACCTGAGCAATTTTCCAATGCTACTATAATAAATTATAATAGAAAAATAACACAGAATAAACTTTTGTGATTCACCACAATGGAAAAACGTCTTTTATTCAACCAAACCATCATTTAAAGCAGCACATGAACATGCAGCATGTTAAACACATGTGGTAACTGTGGATGTTTCCAGATCTGAGTCCTTTAATATTTGGCAATATTTACTCGTAATATTGAATAAAATAAGTTATTTATGTGATGGAGCTGACTGGCAGCCTAATGCTTAGAGTGCACGCCAGGTAACCACAATGTCCCTGGTTTAAGTACAGCTGGAGACCGTGCTCTCTTTTCCCCCATATTTCATGTGTGTATCTATCTGACATTATAAAACAGCTGCATCTCACTTCAGAGGCTCCTGTGTTTTAAAGAGCGTCTTGGCCCAAACACTGGAGGTCCTGCTTATTCAATTGTTGAGTTGTTGAGTTTATGAACTTACATTATGGGTCTGATATGAAGGAAACCAATAGCTGGGACTTCTGAAACCAACCACTTTCACTAAAAGTATATTTATATATAAATAATGCAGTGGTTAAAATTTGGAGCCATGCACCTCCCAGTTTTTAATCCTGGCCTCAGCCTGACCTGTGTTTGTCTTTCTCTCCCAAATCCTGAGAACGTTTTCTTTTATTCAACACTCAAGATGAGAGTAAATGTTTTATAGTGAGATCTACTGTTTATGTCCCTTCTTGTGTTCTCTGCCCTGATATCATCAGCTCCACCTCTTTATGGGTGTTGGAGACCTGACGCAGTTTTTCCTTTGGCCTCTCTCTCTCTCCAGTCATTGCGTAAGAAAATATTCTTTGCTTCAAAGAAGAATTCTTCTACAAATAGTTTTGTGTTGATTTAAGCATATGATTTATGCTTTATGCCATATAAAATACTCTCTGCTGTGTCCTCTCCTGTCAGCCACGATCCAGGTCCAGCTGTCCCCTCTATTGTTCTTCCTCTGCCCTTCCAAAGACCTTAATGTGCATTTCACCTGTCTGCCTGATGAATTAAATTTGCCATAATGTTGGAAAAGAATTCAACACATTTGTATGAATATGCATTGTAGTTAAAAATAGATGGAGAATCATTTTCCATCATTAAAATATACATTTAGATTTAGCTATTTTGTTAAGCTTTAGCTATTTCAATCATTAATGTTTGCAAATGTCACTAAAGACTGAGCTATTTATTGAAACTTCCCTGGCAGAGGAGAGAAGTTTAGACAGTAGAGCAGAGAAACAGGAGCAGTCGGTCGATCACACAGGCCCCCAGGTTAGATAAACTTCTGAAAAACTCAAGGTGAATGGGATCATTTACCAGCAGTAAGTGTAAACGTCCATCTTGAGCTGCTTTCACATGTGCAGGAATCCCGACCTCTCCACAGTTCACACACTTTAAATTCTGCAAAACCCCAAATCACATTCAGTGTCGGTGCTTCTTATGGCATCATCTTTAGGATCATCAAGGTTAGGAAAAGATCATGGTTATGGCTAATAACAATGCAAATGCTAATTTATACTCTGTAATGACACATGATAATGTAATTTATCATGCTCTTACAGTCATGTACATCCCTGTACATCTGTGCACCAACCCAACCTTTACCTTTGTATGCTGTGTTCCAAAAATCTGAATGGATAAGGTTAATATTTAGGAGACAAATCCCATTAAAAATCCAGAACAATCGGTTTTCTGATTAAAACTTTTAATTCTTGACTATGGCTCTCGTATCCCCAACCTGTAGAGGGCAGAATACTTAGGCTGATGATACAAATGCAACATGGTGCCAGGGTCAAGAGTTTGGGCACGTCAAAACTTTTGAACATGCCACAAGTGCCGGTTTCAATTCCACCGACTGAGGTAATACTTCATACAAGTGCTGTACTTACCATTTCTACTGTCGTCCCTGTTGTTTTTGCTGCTGTACAAAAACATTGTTATTTTTTTAAATGGAATTAACCTGTGCAAAAAACAAGTTTTTCTCTATTTCTTCTGCTTCGAAGAACGGATGTTCACGAAGAAGAGACTTCCTTTTCATCCAGGGAGGATCATGTCCTTGTCTGCCCCCCTGTGGCAAACCTTTTTAAACTCACACTACGTACATCTGTCGATCTACAGCACATATACCCCTAGCCCTACGTGCTTTGGCTTTATAAAGTGGTTTAGAAAATCTGAAAAAAGTGTTGTTTGCAATCTGTCTGACATATCTAACATCTTGCCCTGTCAGTGGGTGCATTTACTGTGAGTCCTTGGTAGTAACTCCTTGGCTTTGAGCTTCCAAAAGATTCAAGATTCAAAAAACTTTATCAATCCCAGAGGGAACTTGTTTAAAACACTGAGCCATGGCTGCCCTGCCCTGGATGTTAGGACCATCTGTCCCGTCTCTTTTAAATTGGCCTTGCACTTTCCTCTCTTCTTCCCTGACCTTCTTCTCAGTAGCATCTTTCCCTTTTCACCTTCCGTTACTCCTCGTCAAAACCAGCAGGGGGTCTCATTAGAAAGCCATAGCCCCATCTGCCCCATTGTCACCCTGTGCACGTTAAATTAAAGACTGTCTTTCTTTGTCTGCCTCTCCCTCTTTTGTCCCAGCAGGCCAGACTAATCAGGTAAATATTGAGAGGATTTGTTAGCTCTTTGTAATGTGGCTTGGGCTGCCCTGATGCTAATTCTTCTGTACTCCTGTCGGGCTGTGACCACACTACAAAGGTGGCTGTGGTGAGCCATGGCAATGGAGATAATGACGGGTCGGAGAAGAAAAAACTCTGTTGGGACATGGAGGTTTTATAGGGGAACAGAGTTTAAAAGAGTGAGACTGGGTGATACAGCCAGAGAAGTGTTGTGCTTTTAATGTTAAAAGGAGGTTGGACAGAATAGAGTCGGTGTTTGTCTTGTGAAAGATATTCAGTCAAACTGATTCTGAAATCAAGTCATGAACTATTTCCTCTAATGTCAGCGTGTTAAACTTTTTTCCAAAAACCTTAATGGATAAGGCCAATATTTGGTCGACATATCCCATGAAAATACCACAACCAACAGTATCTTTCTAATTTTTGATTGTATGTGAATGTAAATCTTTTAAATTAAAAAATAATAAATAGTAATTTCCTAAAACACCTGGGCAGCGTCGTTTTAGCAATGATAACTGAACAGGAGTGAACCGTGTATTTGCTGAGGACTTTTCTCAGCTGCAGATTTAATGTTCCACAGCTTTGCATGCTAGCCTGGTTGTCTCCGGGACATAAGGCCCAGATCTGCTCATAAAATGTATTATTGGAAAATTTTAAAAAATACAAACAGATGGCAGGAAATCTTCTTAAAAACAAATAATCTGTTGCAAAAAAATAAACTGTCAACTGGCCCTAGAACTGGAGAACGACAAAGTGAGAGTCCTCATGTGGTTTGCTATGACTTTAATGTCACACACCTTTTTCAGGCTTTTGTTCTACTTTTACAGGTTTATTAGTTGCAAAATAGATTTTCTACTGACCATTTTCCCCAATGAATTTTGTGAGAAGAGCTGTCAGTACAATACAAACTATAATTCTGGGTGATATCGCCGTGCTGCGTAGTGTAAACCCTGTACATATTATTTTATAAATATGTTTTGCATATGAGTAGATAAATAATAGCTTCTAGATTGGAAAACTTCCACTTCACTGACAGTTTGTGAAGTTCTGACATTTGTGGTTCCCAGATGATGACTCATGTTAACTTTCTTCTGATGCCAACATCAAGTCGACATTTGAATTTGTCCCAAACTTACTTGACTTAATGACATTTCTATAAACCTCAGCTGTGTGATACATTACACCTGCATCACATTAGAGCTGTCAGTGTATGTTAGCGTGCTGATGTTAGCATTTATCCCAAAGCACTACTGGGCCACTAGCATGACTATAATGTCTTTAGACAACAATTGAGATCTATGGCACAGAGGACTAGTAAATATTATAAGAATACGATACTGTTCAGCTCATTTTTTCTTATTTCTTTAAAAACATAACTGGACATGAGTATTCACCTTGGCCTAATGTCAGAGAAGGAGAAGAAGAAAAAAGAAACATCAGTTACACAAACTGAAAGCATGAGACAGGAATCAGCTGGAGGCGTTTAGCAAAGTGCTAAGTGGAGAGGGAGGCTGACATGGGGGAGGAAAGATGAAGAGCCAAAGAACCAGTGAACAAGAAAAGAGGTTTTCAGGATGACAAGCAGCAGGGTTGAAGAAACACAGAGGAAGAAAGAAAAGAAATGGCCACTAGCTGCTAAACCTCGACTGTGTCCCTCTGGAAGGCTGAGCGAGGATGCATGCGTGTGATGGAACCATGTGTCAGCGCTGCACCTGCCGCGTTGCCACCCAGATGGGTTGCCATGATGACCAGCACATCCTCACTCTCTCGTTTTCTTCCTTTATTCATCTCCCTCTATTTCCATGCCTCCCTCAACCTCCCCCCTCCATCTAACTCTGCCTTACATAAACCTCGTCTTTGTATGAAGGCTGAAACGCTTGGAGGCTTCTTGAAAATGTGATATTGGGCTTCTCTCTCTCTCTCTCTCTCTCTCTCTCTCTTACATACACTCCTGTGTCGTTGCCAGCGTTTTTTTCTTCAGCTGGCAAAAAAAAAGCATCAGTGGTTCAGGAAGGACACAGGAAGTCAGTTGGTAAAAGGAGCCTACTTAACATGTAGAGAACGTAACTGGTCAAACACCTCAACACCTCCAGTCACTGTGCTACTCCCTCATCTGTGTTAGCTTGCGTGTACAGTTATTTACATGACTACGTGTGAACACGTTGCTAAAACCATTTGGGGTCGTTGTCTTTACAACTTCAAAAGGCTTTCAAAGACGAAAGACTTAATTTTAGGGTTATGCTAAGAATTTGGATTGAGGTCTGAGATTTAGGCTAGAGGTTTATTTCCTGTAGACCGTTGGATGTACATTATTTAACTGCGTCATCTGCGCAGTTCGTGTCTGTGTGGAGGGTTTAAAAATGTCAGCCACACGGAGGCCAACATGGACATAATCCTCCCTGGCTGAAAAAGAAACTCTTTTGTGTTGGGTTGATGTGGGATTACAGCCATATTTACGGATGTTTCGATCTTTTGATGCGCACAAACTGCAAGTCAACCCATGTTGAGTGACCGACTGCGTTGTTAACAGCGTTTTAGTTTATCGCCAGCCTTAGTTGTCATATGTGTGTCTGTTGGTCTAATGCGAGACAAAGTGAGGGAAACAACTAAATTGCTTTGTCATTCAACTGTAATGGTCTTAAATTGTCCTCAAAGCAAATAAATGTACCACAAAATATCAAACTTTTTTATAACTTTTTTATGTTCCAGAACAATTTGGTTAAATGTAATCCAAAGATTACAAATCAATGGATTAAAACTGGAAGGTGTTCAAAGCATGTATGACTAATAAATGATGTTTAAAAGCCTAAGGTAATAGTGATAAAGTGGCTATAAATGAAAAACAGTGTGAAAATTCAGCGATCTCGAACATCTCGAAGATTCTTAGATGTGCTTTTAACATACTAACATTTTCTCTGTTCTTTCTCTTCCTCCGTTCTTGTGCTGTCATTTACTTTCACACACATTTTGTCTGTCATCTATCATTTTGTTCTGCTCTGTTTTTTTTCCGCTCCACCTGTTCTTCAACCTTTTACCCTGTCTCTGTTCATTTTCCCTCCCCCTTTTCTCTGTCTGTCAGATGTAATGTCCAGGATTACATCTGGCACAAGGGTGCTCGCTGCGAGTCGGTGGTGACGGAGTTCCAGGTGATGTGTCTGGCTGTGGGCGCTTCAGCTCTGGTGGTCCTGCTGCTCTTCATGATCATCGTCTGCTTTGCCAAGAAGCTCCACGTGCTCAAGACAGAGAACAAGAAGCTGCGCAAGCGCAGGTGAGGCTTCAGCAAACATCAGAGCCAAGTAATAGAATAATTCAAAAACTGCAAGTAGTTTTTTTTCTACGATGAACTTAGTCTGTCATCCACGTGCTCACACCTCTGCTCATAGATTTTCAGTAATAAAAAGATGTATGAAACTTCTTCTCCATGTGGTGGCAAGGTTCTGATGAAGAAACACCATCTGGCTGAATCTCTTTTCATGAGTCCTGCAAGCTCCATTTTCATTAGCTCAGTTAATTTAATTTAAATATCCGTCAAACCAAAGTAAGAGCTTTGCCTTGGTCATGGTCATCATCCAGTGCATTTCAACTTACACAGTCGATACTAAACGTGTGTGAAATTTAGAGAGTGACAGAGACAGACTCACTAAAATTCAGTCAGTATATCAGTGGTGTCTAGAAACCCCAGTACGGTGTTCATACCACCACAGTAGATTTGAAATGTAACAATCAAGACATGAAAAGATATAAAATGTAGACTGTCAACTTTAGGTGAAGGGTTTGGTCCAAAAATGTATGTATCGTGTAATTAGAGTTATGTTTATATATAAACATGGAATAGTCATCATTCGCGCAGCAACATCTGGGATGTGTATGGGTTCCAGATGTTTCAGGAGTTGCAACCAAATATTAGAACTGACAACTTATTGTATGGCTATGTTAGTTTGTCCTTTCAAGCTGAAACCTTTAAGTTTCTTATTGTAATTGTAATCATCTTGTGACCCTATAACCTTGTGATCCAAACATTTTGAATCACTGACTTTATACATTTATTTTTGAAATTTATAACAAATTAAATTAAGATCCAAATTAAATGTGTGCTTCTATTCAAATATGTGTTTAGTGGTGAGGTCATTAGTTGATCTGCTCGTACAGATGATGTTTGTGGCTGAACTGAAATCACTGACAAGGTGAAGCTTGATTTCCTTTTTTCAAATGTCAGCTCGAACAGCAGAGCGAGAAGGATGTTACACTGTCAGAGCACAATGCTCAGGATTTACTGGAAAAACAGAACAAAGACCAAGGACATTATTGTGCACTTCACAGGAGCAGAGGAAGATGAGCCTTACTGAACAGATTTTTAAGAGTTATGACACAGATGACACTGACAGGTTCTGCTCTATGGTTATTTAAAAAGTTAAGTAAAAAGCTTCTGAAGCACCTTTACTTGTATGTTTTTATCCACATTGTTGGAATATTTTGCAATTTTTCACACATTCAAGTCAGTGAGTGGTCACTGCTGACGTAATCACACATATATAAGCTTCAGGCTGCAAATGTTTATTCCTTTATACATTACTATTAAATTCAACGCTAACCATGTGATCTCTGTAGAACCCAGAAGGTCTCTTAACAACATATTTCATTGTTTTGAAGGTATTTCCACCGTCCTCAGACAGTATTAAGTATTCAGCCTGCTGAGCCATAAGACAGATTTTTAACCAGTTTATTTGTCTCTTTTTGCTTATACAAGCAAGAGTCAGGGACCTAAAGTGACCACAGGTGAACCAAAATGAAATATTTAAAAAGAATAGAACTGATTTTATTTTTATTGTATTATTTGCCTCCTGAAGCATCCTAATTTTAATGCATTAGAAAGGAACAAACTACGACTCGTCAGAATCCTGTTAGAAAAGAGACACTAACTTTAGGAAGATTTAAAGGTTAAAAAAATATGATGCCAAAGAGAGGGATAAGGAGCCAGTGGAAGAGGAGGTTAGAGAAGATGAGGAGGGTCTGAGACAGTCGAGGGTGGATATGGGGGATGGGTGGCAAAGAAAAGAGATAGAGACGCGGACAGTGTTGATGGAGGCGGAGGGTGGATGGCTAGTGCTGCTAAAATAGGAAGTGGTTTATGGAGAGCAAGCGAGGAAGACAATGAAGGAATGCTGGATGAGACGAAGAAGGAGGTGGGAGGGGCAGCACAGAGAGCTGACAGTGAGCAGCTGATGGAAAAGCAGATGACAAGACGGATGAGAGAGGAACAAAAGACCGGTTTGCATGAAAGGGTTCTGTGGAGAACCGAGGTTTGTGTCAAGCTCCACTAGTTATATGAAGATTAAAATGGTTATGTAGGGCTGTGTAGAAAATTAGAAGGTTTTGAGGTCAACCTACATATAAAAACCCTTTTTGAAATTGTCTTCTATATTATCTATATATAATTTAGTGATGCTGTATATATCCTGTTTGCTGCTATTTTATCATTAGGCTCAAATTATTGTGCATATGCAATTCAATATGGCAGGAAAAATTAAATAGATACAGAAATCTCACAAATGAAGAAATTACACATTGATGAACTATAAAAAAAACTTCCATTACACACATGATAGAAAAGAAATTATGTTTGCTAAAACAAGAAAATTAAAAATGAAAGACTACCTAAACATTATTTCTTAAAACATAACAGAAGAAGGTACAAAATCAGATAGTGGAGGTATTTAGCATCTAAGGAGATAAAAACAAAGCTAAAGGATTTTGGCTTTTCTATCAACAGGTGGACAAAAACACAACTTAAGATAGATGTTCATGTTATTCTGTGTCTGCTGTCGATCAAGACTTTCACCAAAGCACCACAAGGAAATATTTTAGATATAGGAACCATGTTTCAAATGTAAATCAGCCACAGGTCATTAATTAATATCTTTTCGTGGCTTGAACTGTATTCAAACCTTATGATATAATGAAATGAGACAGTCTAACCTACTTTAGTCAAACTGTTTGTCTCTCTAAACACAGAGGGCATTGAATAATGATCACCAAAATGTTCTGCAAACACTAAGACATTCTGGCATCATCAGTTTTTCTTTGGGTCAGCAGGCTTGATTAGAACCAAAACCACAGAGCCACTGCAGAACCTTGACGAAACCTACATATGTGTGGGAAAGGACCATTTAATATAAACTGAAGCAGAGAAGAAGAGTGACAGACAGACTGAAGTGCTGGAGGGGGAAGGGCGTTGCTTCAGCACTGCTTTGCCAGTGCCAGTGTTTTCTAACAGCTCCCTAGCAACAGAGCCGCCGTGGATGAGCAGTAGCTCGGCGATCGAGCACTGCGGATGCAAATGTGGACCGAAGGACCAAACCCTCACCAGGAAGATTTCACACTTCTATTTTTAGCTTTACGATATTCATGCTGGTCATGGTGGAGAACTATGGGTGATGAAGATGATGGTGAGGAGAAAAAGTGGTGAAGTCGGTCACAGCTAGCAGAAATAAATTTTAAAAAGGGGGGGAAGGGGATGATGTCATTGGTACTGTGGATCCAGCTGAAACTAGGGCAGTGTGAGCAAGAGAGGGGAGAGGGAGGGAGAAAAAGGGGGAGGCGGGGTTGACCTACATACAGCTGTGCGACCTGAGGGGGTGGTCGACTAAAAGAAATCGAAGAGGAGAGGAGAGAAGAGAGAGGAGGATGGTGACAGATGAGAAGAATAAAAAGGGGAGCAAGATGAAACAAGGGAGGAAGAGGGAGTGAAAGAGAAACTGTTGCGGGGGAAAGCGAAGTAGTAAGAAAGAGGAATAAGGAGGGCGTCTAGAAAAGCACTCATGACACATTCAGAGGTGTGTCTTTCTGTTCGTGTGCACGACTGTGCCGTCACTGTGAGGACATTTTGGCTCGTTTATGCAGCTACTGAGGTTAAAATCTTAATTTCAGAGTTAGGGGTAATATTTGGAGCTGGGTAATTCATTTTGTCAGCAAGTGTCCTCGCAGCTTTCGAAAGATGTTCGTGTTTGTGCGCTGACAAGGCTTATGAATACATGAAACTCCCACGCTTCCCCATCTGTTCTGGGTAATTGCAGTCGCTGAGTTTCTCTGCTGCAATTGAGATCAGACCCAACATTCTCATCAAAGACGGAGCAATGGAAGGAAAAAAAGGAGAGAAGGAGATGGAAGCATCGTTATTATACAACATTTCAGTTCCTGTATCTGTGCTGGCTTCGTCCATCTGCTACAGTCATGACATTTCGGTGTCGTCTGTTATGTAAATGTTAGTAAGATTCAAATCAGTAAGATTCCGATATCCTTTGGAAGAACTGAGCCAAACTTGACATTTATTACAGCTAAGAAAGAAAGGTGAACAGTTAGCTTGGTTCAGTCCAAATTGAAGAAATCCAAGTACCGACAGTGGGCGCAGTAGGGGAGGGGGAGAATGTTAATGTGCAAATCGTGGGCGCAGTTACTAGGCAACCAAAAAGAAATTACAGGTGGTGATTAGCAGGTAGTAGCAGTGGCTGGTTTATTTCAAGAAGCAGTGTCATGTATTTGTCTCTGCTTGTCTACAGACCCGTCCGCACGGTGCTGTCAGGTTCTCTGCAATTGGACAGAACGAGTTGAAACTTTTTTTTAACTTCGGTGTGATGCCCTGGAACAGCAGGTGTGGCCTTTCGCTGCCATTAGCTTAGCGCTCACGCGCTGCACAAACGCATAGAAATGAATGTTGTTGTTTTTTTGCACAGCGATGTGTCCACCGTGTCTTATCTGACAACTTTTATCAGCAAAAAACAAATGCAGATCAGTATCAGGATCAAAAATGAAAGAGACATTGTTTCTAGCAAGAAATACATAAAAACTGCTAGCTTGTTATACCCGCTAACTAGCTTAATGTCAGTTAATCTGTCTGTTAATCTGCTCATTTGTTGAATGGTAAGAGCTAAAATGCTAACATGCTGTAAAACATAATGTCAGTATCCTGTAAGAGCTTAGGGAAGTCATCACTCACCTAAATCCTCTCTGTCTAGTGCTTGAGTTTGAGATCACAGTTGTTACAGTAGAACTCAATCCTCTGTCTCACCAGTACCTCGTCTGTGATTGTCCTGTCACAGCGCTGATGAAATATAAATAATGGAAACGCGCTCAGGGAGAGAAGAAGTAGATCAGGCCTCTTTAACTATTGATATGATGTGGAGTGAAGAGATGAAAAAGAAATATGCAACAAGACATTTGAGGGCAGATGCAGCTTTTTTAGTATCTTAACTTGAACATTGCAAAGGTTTCCACACATGAGCGAGGGAAGGATGGCGGGAGTTTCGTACTGTATATGAGAGACGAACATCTCTTCGCCCTGGAAGTCAGAGACAGAGAAGAAAGATGTTCAGTCTGAGTCAGAAGTGAACGATTCACATCTGTTCATAGTAGACAACATTTTCAGGAGACTCCCCGTTGATCATAGCAGATTTGAAGTGACAGAGACTGAAATCATCCATGTGTGATGAGCAGAACATTTCAAAAATTAAAAGCAGTGATACATCTATGCAGTTTCTATTATGTCCATGCTGGACATGAAGTGATGGGGATGGAATCCACAGTGTTCTGTTCTGTGTACAAATGTATTCAAATGTGCTTCTAAAGCTAGTTTATCAAATCAAGTAGTTGTTTAGAACCTGACTCCTCCAGGCCATTTGTCCCAAGCCCGGTGCAAAATTGGGGAAAGTTGGGAAGGACATCCAGCAAAAAACCTGCACCAAATCCATATGTGGACCTTTAGCATAAAATTTCCTTTTGGTTTCCCAGGACACTGCTTCACGGTGTCATTGCGCGTCTCAACCAATTACAGCATTTAGTGGTTGGTCTATGTGCTATGTAAAAGCTATGTGAAAGTCCCCCTCTTATGTCTGTAGCTGGTTGACTGAATACTGGCTGGTTTCATAGACTGCGAACCAGGCCTTCTCATCCAACATCAGTGACCGACCTCACAATGTGCTACTAGAAGAATGGTCAAAAATGCCCATAAACATACTCCTAAACCTTATGGAAAACCTTTCCAGAAGTGTTGTAGCTGTTATAGCTGCAAAGGGTGGAACAACTCCCTATTAAATCCTACGGATTAAGAATGGGATGTCAAAAAAATTCATCTGCATGTAAAGGTAGACATAAAGAAACTTTTGGCAGTACAGTGTATATACATAGACTGCTGTTGTTCTGGTTCCATTCCTCCCTGTAGTATTTCAGTGTGAAGATGACCATGGTTGAGTGCTTCCACTGAGACTGATTAGTGATGGTGATCAGGTTAATGCAGTGCGACAGAACTGTCTAATAGAAAATGAGGCTTTTCTGCATCTGTATCCCCTGGGCAGATGTTTTATACAGTAGATGTGCAGTGCAGACAACACAGTGGTGTTTGAAGGGACAAATACTGTATAGAAGAATCTAAATGTGTGAAACTAAAGAGGATTTGTTTATCAGGTGCAAGCACAAATATGTCTCTACTGTATTCTCCCTGTTGGTCCCAATAGACCCAACGTTCAGCGTCTGTGGGGTCTTGAACTAACCAGCGTCTGATGATCAAAATAAAATGTTTTGTTCTCAGTTTGTTGCATCACAGATACAGTAAAACGTTTGTGTCCTAGTTGTTTGTTGTTGTTTCTGTTTGCTAGATCACAAACAGAAGTCATGAACTTGCTGTCTAACTAATGCTGCTTTCTTACTTTTTTCTCTCCCTCCTTTGTTCTCTGGCAATTCCTTCTTTCTGTTTTTCTCAACAATGTAATCTTGTCCTAAATTTGTCCTTGTCTCGCCTCCTTTATCCTTTCTACTGTCTCTTTTCTCACAATTCGTTTCTTCATTTGTGGGTTTTGCTTTGTGTCCTTCTCTTCCTCCTTTTTGATTTGCTCATCTGTCTTTTCTCCCCCTGGGGATCGTTGCCTGCACATCATTTAATTCCTGTCTTCCTCCGTCTTCTGTCTTCTGGCCTTGTATTTTCCCAACTTTTCAAACCCCTTTTTAATTATTTGCTTCTTTAATTCCTCCTTTATACTCTTTTTACTCTCATCCCACCTTCCCTCATCTTCCCTGTTTCCTGTGTTGATCATGTGTGTCTCATAAACGCCTTTAATGTCACCTGCTTCCAACTCCTCGTGATACCATTTCATTTTTTCTTTCTTCCTGCCCCTTCTACTTCCTCCCCACACCCTCTTTACTTTCTTCTTCCACGTTTCACTCACCTTTCACTCTATCTGCACATCTCTCCTCCTCCCTCTCTACCCCTCTCCATCTGACAACCAGCAGTAAGTACCGGCCTTCATCGGAGCAGCACAATGATAATTTCTCGCTGTCCACCATCGCTGAGGGCTCCCACCCAAATGTAAGGAAACTGTGCGACACCCCTCCTAACGTCCCTCATGCCCGTGCATTGGCTTACTATGATAACATTATCTGTCAGGTAACGTGGTTCTCGCCTCTCTCTCACCCCTTTGTCTGCACCTCCCTGCCACCAAACCTTGCCCGGGCCCCCTAATGCATGGGCATGAGTTTTCTCCGATACTTGGAGGTGTAAAACACTAAAAGACGGGAATGGTCTGGGTCAAAGTGCAAGAAAGGATGACAAGAGTTTTATCAAATGTTGGAAGGAAATTTGTACTGTGTTTTAATTTTAAGGCTCTTCGCAGTGCTTGTGCATGTTCTTACCAGTTTCTACGTTAATGCTAAACATTTTATTAAAAAGTGAATCCACATTTTCTACAGCTCCATGCAACAGCTGATTAACGATCAAAGATACACCAGAGGAAGTAAAATACTTAATGAAATAGGAAACATGAAAAGTGATAATTACATTTTACCACTAGCACTTACTGCATATGGGAAAAGCAATCTAAGAGGTGATTGAATATGCTCTCAACTGATTCAACCTGTAACAAGGGCTCACAGGCCGACATGGATTCATTTCATGTTGTAACCTGCCAAAAGTGTTGAAAACCAGTGGATCATACCTGCGAGATGAGGAAAATGTACTTGAGATGAGGGCATGACAACAAACAAAAAACTGAAGCATAAAATTAAAAAAACTCAGTCTCACCACACCTACAGTACAGGAATTGGCAGGTGAAAAAGGTTACTGTAAGAAAAAACAAGTACTTAAGGATTGGCTGAATCATTGCAGTGTTACTGTGGCAACGCAATAGATGCAAGCCTCATAGTTTCATTGCGTTTATTGATTTAGTTGCTTGGTTTATTTCTTATTGATCCTCTTTTGAAGGAGACAACAAGACAAATGGACGCACGCACACGTTCAAAATGAAATAAAGTGGTTCAG
Organism: Helostoma temminkii; assembly: GCA_900302695.1. Lineage (NCBI taxonomy): Eukaryota > Metazoa > Chordata > Actinopteri > Anabantiformes > Helostomatidae > Helostoma > Helostoma temminkii. Next base: position 39,006 of record OMLM01021091.1, on the reverse strand, counting down.
TTTCTGTGTGGAGCTGCTGTAGAAACCTTGTTTTAATCACTTTAACATGGAGTTATTTGAACATCTTAACCAGTTTAATGAGCAGTGTCTATAAAACAAACACTAATTTACACACTGAAGAGCAGATGGGCACTAATACAGTTGGGTTAGAGGTTAAATCCACCTTAAAACCATGCAGGCTAAATGTTTATGGACTGGCCCTGAATTTAACCCTTATAAGAGAAAACTCCCAAAATCCTTTGCTGCAACCCGCCCCCATCCCGTCTCTTTCTGCTCTCTCTCTCTGGTCATCGGTATGTCATGGCATGCCTGCTCTGTCGCTAACATGCGCCACCCGGTGGCCATGTCAGCCTCCGCAGCTTTGCTTCGCTTTGCTCTATGGTGTGAATCTGTACTTTTAACAAAATGTCTGCTTTACTTGTTTATCCTGAAGATGGGTGGGAGAGTGGGAGGGGCTGTTACGATTGTTCAAAAGTGGTTTATTCTGGTTTTCTGGGGAGAACAGATTAATGCCACAACCAGGTAAGCTAAAGGTGTGGGACATTTGTGAGAAATGGTTGCGGGTTATCAGGATAAACATCTGAGATGCAACCAACAGGTGCCTCACTAACTGAAGCATGGGTAGCTACGTAGTAGCAGCATGGGTAGTTCTTGTGCTACAACTAAGGTAGCACTTCTTTTCATTTCATTTATAACTGAAAGTTCGGTCATTTTAAGATGTGGTACCACCCTCTAACACCTCCATCAGTAGTTTTGTTCACTTTCTAAGCTATAGCTAATTTCTTTCTAAGTCAACACAGTCAAAGTGAAACAGCTTCTTACGTACTTTAATGTAACTACAGTAACATTTTCACAACCCTGATCCAAAACCAAAATTAAAAAAACAAAAGTCATCACCCGATAACATCCTTTAAACTTCCTAACTTAAAACCATCTACCTGTCACAAAATCTAAAATCCCTGCTCATACGCTGGCTTGAATAGTAATTGAAAATGCTTTGCACAGTTTGTGTTAGCACACTGACCACTAGTGATGCTGTGTAGTTATTTTTTTGAGCATTCACCAGGATGCACATAGGAAGCATAAGCATAGATAGAAGCATAGATTGATGTAGGGATGACATTTGTATTGTAGGGCAGCCCTTTACCTTAGCATCACCCTGGTTCCTTCAACAAAAAACTTCCTACTGATTTTTGGATTGTTACAGAAAATAGTATCTGCAAGAAGCAAAGGTTTATGATACTAACACATTTTGTGAAGCTTAAATACTATACCAGAAGTAAAAAGCTATTGTTAGGCCATAAACAAACCACATCAGGGTCCTATTCAGTCTCACCATCACTACTGCTTCCAATTAGTAATTTGGTTTGGTGGGTTCACCTCTTTTCATCTTAGACTTTTAGACTTATCAAAAGTCCTTGACATGGGAACCGGAAGTGCTAAAATGCTAACTCGTTTCTGAGTTTTGGAAATTATTCCTATGGCATGTTAACTGATACTGAGCAGAGTTGGAGCTAATAGATGTTAAACAGCAGTTACTATTACTGAACTTAATGCAACACAGAAAAGTAACAAGATGTCGGATTTAGTTGCAGAAGCATAAATCTGCCTAAATGTAGCAAGAAAACAGCAATGTCCAAGCAAAGGCAGGGGAAAAGAAGACTGTAACCCAACAAACAAAGCAGGTTTCTGAATTCTAATAATGAAAAAATATATATTGAAGAGTTTAATGATCTAAAAGTATTTGTTAATCCTCAACCATACACTCAGATTGGATACTGGATTCAGATTGTATAAACCTGGATCAAATACAACCCTGTAGATTTAAATATAGAGTTAAATAGACCTGTTACCTGAATGGTGACTTGTTACCAGAATGGTGACTTGTTACCAGAATGGTGCGCCCTTCTGTGCATCCAATTATTCTAAAACAAACATAACAGAAATATTTCCAACTACTGTTCAAACCAGCTTCATTTTTCTAACATCTTCTCCAACCATACACACAAAACACACCTTGGCTAATTCCCCAAACCAAAAATCACACCAACCCCCCCCTCAACCAGTTTTCCCCTAATAAATCTAAAACACACTCATTAAAAAGGCAAATAACCTTAACTCCCTTCCTCAGTAACAGCCTTGTGTCTGTGGTTGAGAACCTCAGCAGAAATATCCAAACCTGTATTTACTGCGGTGACGCAGAATAACATCCAGAAAGTTTGAACAGAGTCTACCTCAGAGATACTGTAGCCAGCTGGGAATATCAGTTGACTTCTGGCAGGAAGTCTCTTTCTACCACTATAGGTCTCTGTCTCCAACACTCAATCTCTTTCTGTCTTTTTTATCTGTCTGTGTTCTTTTTCTCTCTCCATCTTTCCTGCTACTTAATCTCTCTGTATCGTCTCTGATCTGCCGAGTCATCTTCTTTCTTTCCTGTCCAATTCGATCCGTCTCTCTCCTTCTCTGTCCGTGTTTCTCTCTGAGAATGACTTGTATGGTTTGAGGAGTATAACCCTTTGCCCCATCCACCTCCCCTCAGAAAACCATGAGCAGATACACCTGGGAGTGTAAGACCAAAGAGGAGTCCGACTGTGAGGTAAGACCAAATCCCAAAATGTTAGATTAGTTTCGCCCCCTTTTCTCACCTTCCCAAACAAGCTCTGTCATTGTTACTGTGGCCCTGTCAATCACCCTTTCTCAAGTGTCAGTGGATCAAACCAAACTTTATCCCCACCCATCAACAAAACAAACAACAGATCAACACCTGTTGTCACCTGTTAGATGCAAAGAGACATAAATCTGACAAAAACCTTCTAAAATATCTGTTTGTGCTTATAAACACTGTAAAACTCCATCTGTATTTGTTAGATGCCAATAAATATTTACAGTGAATATACTAAACCATAGACAACACATTAAAAGATAGGTGCCAAAAATGATTTCTCTGTATATTTCTCCACTTCTGTCCACTGAATAACATGACACAACCCAGTCTCCTAAAAATTACATTCCTGTATAACTAAACTGCAATCACAATTATGTTTTTATGAGAAACGTAATTGCAAATGGACATTTTCTGTCAACAATTAATGTAAATGACAAGTTGCAAAAACATTGACACTTAACATATCAATTAAATGTCCGCAGGCAACATATTTTTGTCTGCCAAATTATCCGATCAACAACATCCCTTTTTCTCTTGTGCTGAAATATCTGATCTTGCAGTTCAACATGCTGATATATGACTCCAACATTATTAATGTGTTTTATGGTTGGGTTCAGGCACTCACAGCAATGGTTAGGGTCAGAGAAAAATTGTCTGTAACCCTATTGTATTGTATTGTATTGTATTGTAGTGTATTTTTAATACACTGCCTAACCTCATGCAGGACTCTGGTCTCGATCTCGGGTCTGCAGATTGCCAGTCCTGCACATTATAGGCCCCCCATCCACTCCAAGCACCGCGCTGCCACTCACTACCTGTTAATTAGTTTGACCTTTTATTCATTCACAAAATACGTTGCCTTACAACGCAACGATTATTTTCGCTACAAAGGCGCAATCAATTTTGCTGATTAGTTGTATAGGAATGTAATCTTTAGCAGACATTGACTTATCCATCCTACTTTCATCAGGTAACATAAACCAAATAAAGTTTTAAAAGCAAAAAGAAAATGAGTATTGTTTGGGTGCTCTGAGTTTGCATATTTGCACATAATTAGTTTCTCTTGATTTGTGTCCTTTTTCTTCTTTGTAATTGATGACTTCAGCTGTACATAAAACTGATTGACAGTTCGGGTGCTTGTAACTTACAGTTTTTTTCTAGACCTCTAATTCTGTTAATAATTTGCAGATATAACATTTTAAAATAGATGTAACAGTGTAGTTACACCCCATCACCCAAAAGAACACATTATTACATGTACACAGACATAGAATAAACATGAACACTGTTAATTTGCCCTTTAACAGACATTAAATTCCAAAATGATAAACAGAAGTTAAAACCGCATCAGCGCAGCAGTAGGAAACACGCACACTTTTAATGTAAACTCCCTTTATAAAAGGCTGAGTTTACAGGAAACCACACACATTCTCACAGACATGTTACTTACAGCCAACACACACTCACACACACTATGCAGGTATTTCTGAACAATAAAGCAAAAAGCACTTATGTTTCCGTGCAGTAATTGAACCATTTGTGTTTCATTCACTGTGGTAAATTGAACCTGCTTGTCCTCAATCTTCCCTCTACGGTAAATCATCCAGCAAACGGTGAAATGGAATTGTTTTTTTGTTGTCAATACTAAATAAATTTAACAGAGAAAATAAATTGACCAGGCAGAGCTGGCTGTAATTTTTTAAAAGGATTTCATTTCCATCGACTGGATCAGCTCTCACACTGAGTGATCATAACCGAATCGACCCTGAAGTCCAGACGCTGCAGACACGTTCAGCAGCTGAAGTCTAAACACAGAAATGAGTAAATTGTCCTGTTACTGTAGTTTAAAAGCATTCATATTATCCTTCATAAACAGAAAATAATAACACCATTTAGAGCAACCAAAACATTTTTTTTTTTAATCTCATTAGCGCTGCTACTATTGCTGTTCATAATAACTGTCCAGTAGGTTTCTTTCAATGACATTGTTTTGTTTGCACGAAAAAAGGCCAAAATTACTAAAGTATTTAAAAGACACAGTGCAAAGTTTGCATGAAAATTTGAGGTGAATTTTGAACTTTTAAGTCAATCGAGACCTTATATGTGGGTTTCAGTTTTCAATCCTCATATTAATTATGATCAGTTATTGTCTGGAAATAAGCCAAATCTATCTTAACTGCAAGCCCCAGTTCAAGGCCATACTGTTCCACTCTGTGCTAGTCACACAGTTTTCAAGAGCTCTGCAGGACTATGACCTATAATTCTCTGTATTCCTCAGAAACATAAACACAGAATTCATATAAATGTGACACAAACAAACTCCTGGTTGCAAACACAACCATAATATATGGACACAGTCAAATAAATAAATAAAAACATCACAAAAACGTTCTGTATGTGCACAGATGCATTCAAAATCATGGCTATTCTAAACTCTCACACACACACACACACGCCAGTGCAAATATTTAAATCTGAAGGGCTTACTTACCTAAACACACACACAGGTGTATTGACACTCAAACACTGACGATGTAAAACACACTGAATTACCTGCAGCGAAGGAGCTGAAGGAAAATGATCATCCACATTTATCACCACATTTCCCACAAACCAGTAAATGTTAAATAAGGATTTTCTTTTATTCTCTGAAAGTGTGTGTGTGTGTGTGTGTGTTTGCCTTTTTGAATGGTAGACCAACAAATCTAAATGGAGCAGTGGTAATTTGAGCCTGTTGCTAATATTAGCATGCTAATATGCTACACACTGAGGTAATTTATTAGATAAATTTAGAGTTTGGTTTTATATTTTTTACTAATATATAATATTAAAAATCATCATAACAGGGACATGAATTTCACTTAGAAACACAAAAGTGTCCTACACCTCATGTTGGGACAGACCATCAAAGTCATCAGGATTCATCATCTGTGGACCAAGAACATCTGTATAACCCTTCATGGAAAATCCTTCCAATAACTTGTGATATATTTCAGTCTGGATGAAATTACATCCTCTACATGGATCCTCACACTAATTTAGATATACAGTCACATAAAATCTCCAAGTAACACAGAAAAACATTAGGGACTGTCTGTGTGGCTCCATCATCATCATCATCATCATCATCAGAACCCTGTTTATCTCTGTTCCAACTTCCCCAGAAATGACACCCACTCTAAAGTCCTCATGACTCTGTGCCTGCCCACCCCCCCTCCACTTATGCACAACAACAATGAAATCCAACAAACAAAAACATTTTCCAGTTTCACGCTGACGGGAGGACAGAGGGCTCCTATCCCGTAACCATGGAAGTGACGTATCCACACGTCTTGCCTGAAGTTACTATCTAGGCCAACAGCCACCGGGTAAATTCTCTCACTGCTCTTCCTTTCAAAAAAGTGCCACTGAATTCACAACACAAGCAGCGAGTTGGGGTGTGTTTGGAGACTGCACAGGCCTCAGGGTCTGCAGTGTGTGTATGTGTGTGAGCACATGTATGAATCAGCCAGTGTGTGTGTGAACAAATTTGTCTGTCTCACCATACTCTGCTTGTGTGTCTGTATGTGCCTGTGTGTGTGGGTTATAAGAGGTGGAGACTGATGCCCCAGGATGCCTCAGCACAGCAGGGTCGATGATGCCATGCAATATTAATGGGTCTAAGAGCCTGGAAAAACAGAGTTTAAATTGACTCCACTATCAATTTTTCCCTTTGACCCTAATTAAATTCCAACTAATTGAATTTAAACCACTAAAATGTGTTTTCTCCCTCCTAGCAACTGCTTGGGAATGTATGATGGTGGTACCCAGAGATAGTTGTGCAGGGTGCACAGTTGTGTTTTTGTTTGGTTTTGGGAGAATACACTGGAAGAAGCAGGAGGACATGAGGTATTCTGCATGAGCGATCACATGGTATATGTTATTGTCTTGCATGTAGATGTGCATGTTCTTCCTGTGCTGCTTGATTGAAAAGGGGGGAGGGTGTCGCTCATGCAGTTCACCTCACTGTCTCCACAACCAAACGCAACGTGCTAACCGAGCATGATGACTGTCAAACAATGGAGTCTGCTACTGGTTCTGGTTTATCTAAGGGAGCAATGCAACAGCTACAAACCTGGTTATTGTTTATAGGATTTAAATAATCATATCAGTGTGAATAGCATGCATCTACTATTAAATCATCAAGTAATGCTGCTGCTATTGTAATATCTGAATGATGTTTTCTGCTCTTCCACTTCCATTCATTGTCATTTATTTCAGTACAACGTGAAAACAGACCTTAGACACTTGCTTGTATCACTATGCCGCACTATGCTGATTTTTTTGACAAGAATCAATTCAAACCTCATAATCACCGGCAATAATTACATAACTCAAGCAAGAGGCGGCTTATAGATTTGTTTCACTGAGCTGAAATGAATGGAAGACAATAGCTATCTGGAATAATAGATACTAAAATCTATAACTGTAAAGCATGTGTAAACTAAACTGCCTGAAACTTGCAGGCACACTGGTCTGATCACTTAAAGCAAACTGTTGCAGTGCATGAGATTAAGGACAAATCTCGAGCTCCTTATGTTTTTAAAATTCTTATTTCTGTCTGCATATGCAAACTACTGTAAAGTTAAGGGTAGAGCACTGTGGTGAAAATATTGCACCGCACACCTTAACCTTCCTCCTCACCATGTCAGGGACACTTCCACTTCCAATCGTGGACATAAATAATAAGATGAAGAGTCATCCAATACTGGCAGAATTCTTTGGAATTTCTTTGCTGCGATTCAAAACAAAAATTTTCAATGGTGTCAAAGTTGCTACTGAGCACAAAGGTGTTAATTGTTGCCCTGGTTTTAACTGTGTCTTCTACCCTCCACCCCTCCACATCCACTTTCTCCCTGGCTAGGACGATCCTAATTCCCAGAACAAGCTGGAGGACCCGGTAAAGGCCCCTCCCAAGGAGGACGACTCCCTCAACATCCACAACTCTCTGACACCCAAACACGAGAACCACAAGGTCCTGGGCGAGGAGAACTCCTCGGAGGTAAACTCACTGCAGAACAACATGATGTAAAAACAAAAAAAAAACAACCCCAGCAACCTGACAACACGACACAGAAAACGTCAAGGTGCGCCGGCAATGGAAGCCCCCAAAACCCTCCCTGCTCCACTACTCCTCTATCCGTCTGCTGCCGAGTGCGCCTAACCGGTCAACCAACCAACAAACCAGCCTGACTACATACCAGCTAACCAACACGGTCTGCAACCGTCTGCGACACGGCAACACTGCCACCAAGCGGCCCAGGCCGCTGCAAAAACGTAGATCTCCACCACTGCCCCAGCTGAGAGTAACCCTGCCCCCACCAGCCTCACCCTGCCGCCGCCTTGCAACCCGCCCCTTACATCCACTGTTTCGCAGCCCCTTCCCTGTTGTTGCTGTCACTCTATTCTCCCTTATCTCTCTTATCTACACACACACACACACACACACACAGTAAAAAGATGAAAACATAGACATGCTTATATGTGTACACACACGCACACACCCTCCCCTGCCTGCATTGGTGTATTTTGTAAAAAGAAAGAA
>OMLM01021091.1:0-25303 GCA_900302695.1 Helostoma temminkii | reverse complement strand
ACACACACACACACACACACACACACACACACACACACACACACACACAGATTGGATGGATGAGGCAGATTAAGCGACATCTATGCAGATTTACTGTCATCTAGTAACAAACTGAAGAATTTGCTTGTTGTGCAGCAGTTTTAATTTAATTTATAGTCCCAGCTGTCAGTAAAGGTACTTGAAAAAGTAAAAGCCAAAAGCTTTTAAGGGTTAAGGTCTTCATTTAACTAATCCATGGAGAGGTAGGTCTCTGCTGTAGTTTGATAGTTTGAATGTATTTAGATTCATCTTGTGAACCTTTACACGGGTCTTCAGGGTGTGAATGTGACATGATCAGCATGTTTAGTTGATGATCACAAAAAATGAACTGGAGCACAAGGTAAAATATTCCTCCCCATCCATGAAATGTATTTAAGTATAAAATAACATCAAGTATAGTACAAGTGGTAAAATGCAAGAGCTTCAGTCGTACTACACTGTACTTCAGTACTGAGATAACCTAATTTCGTTGTCATTTTATGCAAAACCATGCAGTCCTGGTCTCTTTGCAGCTCAACTTTGAGAGAAAAAAGTGCTCTCTGAGTGCAGGGTGCTGTGGCCGTAAGAGAGGGTGCGAGAAAACAACTGGGAAAACAGAGAACACGGTGAAGGTGTGTCAGCATCCTTTCTTTTTTCAAACCTGCTCGGCCTTGGGATTCAACAGCAGCCTGTGATTGGCTGACGATGTGGTGGAATGATGGTGCTGGGCTCCTGAAGGAGCTGTCGTGATTGGCTGATTCAGGTTCACACACATGATGGATCCGTGCACATGCAAATGCACACACGCAAAGTCATGCATGTATGCATGCAAATAACACAGGCTGTGATATGCTTGGATAAACACATTTGGATTGACATTGAGGCACAAAACAAGACATTATGAAAAAAACACTACTGTCGTGCGTACACACGCAGGGAAAACTATCGTGTGCATGCGTGCACTACGACTCATGGTGTGTTTCACAAAGCTGCCTGAAAAGAAGAGACTGAAACCAAAAGGAAACAGGAGAGAAAGGAGGGGGTGAAGTCTAAATGAATTGCTTTGGCACGGTCTGGTTTACTAATGAGGCTCTGAGGAATGCTGCTGATCAGAACACCACTCTTTGGCTTCTTTTCTGATGGAAATCTAGGGATGCACCACCAGTCTGTTCCCAGTCCTGCATTACATATGACAGATGATGACGTCCTAGTGCTACACAAAGTCAGTTTAGTGATTTTTTTTAGTATTTTCTTTGTTTGGGCTCCATTATTGGGTGTTTGAAATTTGTTCACTGTTTATCCTAGAAATTATTTTTAAATGTCATTTAAGAATGTGGATAGTGCATCATAGTGTATTTTCCTTGGATTTTCTAGGTTGATGTTACATTTTGGCAGATATCACTAGTCATACTAGCTGCCGTTGCAACTATTGGATGGATTTCCTCTAAAATCATTCACCTTATTCATTTGTACATTCCTCATCTTGAGGTGTGTCGTAAAGGTGCTCCTTCTGAGCCAACTGATAAATTGGGTTTAATAAAATTATAAAACCTGACTGAAGTCAATAGATCACAGCAGGGCTCCACTGAACAAGTACTTTCTGTGGCTGTGTTTTTTAACCACTAATTTGTATCTTAATATTTTATGTCTTGATGTGTTTTTCTGTCAGTTTACTTATGTCAATAACCAGTCCATTCCTGCACTGTAAGGTGACCATCGACTTGGAGCTCCACCTCACCAAGAAGACCAGGTCAAAGTCTTCCAATGGTCCTTTAGCCTACTATGACATCTACCTCTATAAAGTCCCTAAAACCAAACCCCGAATACCCAACGGGCCCCAAGGCAGACTGAGTGTTAACAGCCCCAGCAAAGCCAAGAGTCAAGTCCTGCGATGGAAGGACGACACGTTTCCTCCTCCTCCTCCTTCTTGTTCAATCTGCAATCCTACTCACTCGGTACCAGGATCTATCATCAACGAGCTTCAGCAGTCCGGACCATGGACTCTGAACACCTACACCCCTTGACGAACTGCGCTTCTTGTATCAAACCACTCTGGCTGTCATCTTGAATGTACATGTTGTGTTTTGTTGGTTTTGTCGGGCAGCATGTAGCTCAGTAGATAGAGCCGTCATTTGCCAACCCCAAGGTTAGTGGTTCAATTCCCGGTTCCTACTGGCTACATGCTGAGGTGTCCTCGGACAAGACACCAAAGCCCCTAGTTGTCCCTTGCTTGTAAGTCATGTTGGATAAAAGCATCTGCCTAATGACTAGAAGAAGCTTTGTTCAGGGAAACTAACATCCAGAAGAATTTATGTTGGGTTGTGCCTCTAAACAAACAGTTCCATTATATGGTGTAAGGTCTTTCTTGGACCAGGACAATACTGTCTATAGGAAAAACTAATTGAGTGGATGCTAGTCGCCTTTTGTTGTTAAAGATCGCCCGCCTCCTCTGAAAGCCGTCATAAATTCTGCATTAACAAGCAAAATTACATTTTTGGACATAAAAGCTTTTGACACACGATATTGTTTATTTTTCCTTATGACATAAACATAAATAAACATGTTACAGGGGCTGTATAAAAGACCTCAGGAACACGTTAAGAATCAAACCTGTGAGATTTTGATTATAAAAGTGTCTCTAACTGCAAAAAGCACAGGCTATCCTCATACTTTATGTCACTTGTGTATGTGTATTGACAATCATACCAGAACAAACGGGCAGTTAGAGCTTATTGTATTGTTCTGTGCTACTCATCAAATGACACAGTGTCTGCACTCTGATCCTGGTGCTGAATATTGAACTCTCTCACATCTGACTAAGCAGTGTAAAATAATATTGATGTGTGCATGAGACCTCGCAGCACTTCAGGCCAACTTGAGTCTCTGTTTATATGATTTACTGCATATTTCTGTTATGAAAAACCTGAATTTAATAACATAACCTTTATGGAGCGCTTATGGTTCTTGTGTGAAATGTGTCATTATTTTAGTTTTACCACTAGCAAATTCACAGTTTTGGTTGCATCTTACTGGTCTCTTCATCATTATCTTAATATAGAGGCAGAAAAACTGACCAAAAAGACAAAGTCAGAGTTGAAAAGAGCTGGTGGAGACCAAAACAGAGCTAAATGGAAAGTGGTAGCGACTTTCATTCACCAGGTGAACACAGTTTGATAAGGTTGTCCCACATCTGCTGCTAAATGTTTGCACACAAATCTACCTTTACGACTTTATTAATTATGTTAATAATTTTTTACAAAATTATTATGTCAAATTATTTTGCTGCCCCGTAGTTGTCAAAACTAAAACAAATAAAAAATAAAGCACTGCATATGATTGAAATCCACTCTTGATGTCTTTGATGTGGAGACGTTTGAGTGTTACACACTGCCATCTGCTGACTCAAAGAAATTAAATGCTTCCTTTTACTTCATAGAATTTGATGACACTTAGGATAAAAGTGTTTATGTGTAAAAGAGGCCCACCTTGTTGACGCCATCTTGAATTTATCTCTGAACTAAGCAGATGATTTGTTTCTTCTGGCAAACACCTGCTCAAAGTGCTGGATTACAGTATTAGTATAACTAAATACAATTTACAAATGATATACACCTCCATCGTACTTATTAGACATGTTTGCAGCAGCTAACAGAAAACAGTGATTCCAGATAAAAACTTATCTAAGGTACCATCTCAGTTTGGCTTCATGCTGAACCACAAGGGGAAATAATAAACAAGTATAATCATTTTTGTGTAAAGAAACAAAAGCCGAAATATTATTTAGTTCAAATATTGCATGTTGTGTTAACTTGTGACTTAGTTTAGTTGATTTCAATTTTCTAATTTATTAAACAAGGCAGTTTTATACTGGAACTTAAAAATCTGTGTCAACTTGATTAAAGGCTCGAGTAAAAATCTGAGTCCTTCATGTTGTTTATTTAACTTTTTTTTTAAACTGTTTGGAACTGAACAATATATCTGAAGAGCTAACTATACTGTAGATGTGCAACCCAGTGAGTGTTTCCAAAGCCACCAAGGTCAGTATATAATAATAACATGTAGATACTTTCAGCAATTTTGATGTATCTGAAGTGTACAGTGTAGAGACTGAACTCAACACTAACGTTTATCGTGATTCATGTGAAAATAAACAACCACAACATAAGGTACATATGTATTAAAGACCCACAACACTGTTTTCTTAACTACTAAAAAGAACATTATTGTGAGAACAATGCATGCTGGGAAGTTTGTAGGAAGGTCTCTTTATTAACCTAATGAGTAGAGGGAACTCTATGAGGTTAATTTGACTCATAATATTAAGTAAAAAAAACTTCAAGTCAGAACAAAAATGTTTCTAAGTTTTGATAAAAATAAAAAAACAACAACAATAAATATTTAAGTTATATAATTATTTATGTTACGTTCATTAAAACACACTGGCTGACTCAAATGAGAATTGACAATGTGAATATTTTTGAAAAGACATCTCAACTGAACTCATTGTCTATTTGCATTAGAACTGTAAAAAAATGGGTTTATGTGGAAGATAGATCTGTTGAATTTTAGGAAACTAAAATTCTGATTTAGGGTGAAACAGCAATAACTTTCAAACAATAACAATCCTGAACAACTTTCACAGTACTAGTACTGAGGTACTCTACTGCTTCTTCTGTCAGTCAGTAACACGGTGCCACCAGCAGGAGGCGCTGTCTACAACTCAGCAAGAATCCAAACGCAACGAAGAAGTCACACGAGATAGCAAAGATCGTCTATTAACAACCTTCTATCTGTCACCATGGTGACCATTCTGTCTGAGACCTGAAGTGGTTTATATTTCATTTCAGTAGCAACAAATAAAAAACACAACTATTTTGTTTGTTTATTTTGTTTCTCGGTGGATATATATTAAATGATTACAAGGACTGTAAGCACCAGTAAGCAGTTGCTAGCGACCTATCCTTGTTTGGATGGCTTCTCCTGTGACCAGAAATTTGTTTCAGAGTGACTCCTCTTTTAAGATTTTTATCTTCGTTGCTAGCATGTTGCCGCACGTTAGCACAGACGCTTACAGCCATAAAACACTTTAGACTTTTATTTAAAGTAAAATATCTCTTAACCCGTGAATTTATCACCAAACTCACCAACTTTCCCGTTTCGTAACTTTAATTAGGCTCAGTTAGCCGGAAAGTTAGTTAGCGGTTAGCTAACGGTATGTATACAGAACTCAACAGTATCCTGAACACTGCTCCTGACAGCTTCACACAGGTAACTAACGATTTTACCTTTTTATTAAACCTGAACAGTGATGTTTATCAGTATACGCTGCTTTAATACGATAGAGCCTGTTGTCCTTTGAGCTAACGTCAAGCTAACTCCCAGTGAGCTAACTGTAACAGCGTTAACACTAACGCTAACTTACTTGTAGCCTTTGCTTTTTATTAAACCCTTTATTTGCTTGTATCGTGTTTATGACGCCAACAGGGAGAATTTATCTTGGTGTCAGACAGAGACAGTGATGCCTCCTTCCTCATACATCACTTCCTCTCTTTTTACCTGCGAGGTGAGTTTTGACACCTGGCTGTGATGTCAAAATAGGACATTTTTATTTAACTCATGTCTGAACGACAGCTGATGTGTCTGGTTCCTGTTTCAGCTCGGTGCAGAGTATGTTTTCTGGGCCTGGTGCAGTCCTTCAGTCACTACAGTGCAGTGAGTCAGAGACTGGTAAGTCACACTGGTCAACATATGTGTATATGTGGACGGTTTTATCTGATGACCACATGAAGTCAGTCAAAAGTGAAAACTTGAGATGTTCCAGCACCTGGATGTTGAATGTGTGAATTCTTTGTTCTCAGGGTGTGAGTCTAACACAAGCAAAGGAGAAAGGTCAGCTGATATTCTTCGAGGGACTGAAACAGTCGCTGCCCATTTTGATTCCTCAAGAAGCCGGCACAGCAAGTCAGGCCTTTGACTTCCTCAGGTACAGTAAATAAACAAGAATAGTCACTTTTCTGCCTTAGTATATGATGAAAAGCTTTGTCACATGATGTCATTAACCCTTTTCGGTCATCATGTCTTCACCTTCAGGGATCCTGCGGTTGGCCTGCGAAGTTTGTACGAGTTTGTCCAGTCCAGTCTAAGGGAGAAAGTCACAGCTGGGACGGAGGAGTGGGGATCCCCAGTGTTGCTGGTGGATGACCTCAGTGTTCTGCTGAGTCTGGGGTCGAGTGTCGGAGCCGTGCTGGACTTCAGCCACTACTGCAGAGCCGCAGTCTGCTCCCAGCTACAGGTCGGACCCGTCTTTACATGTTGTTTAAAGTCACATCATACGTCACAGATGACAAATCCAGTCGCTCATCAACGTGATTTTGACTGGGGCTACAGGGGAACGTGGTGATGCTGGTACGCTGTGATGGAGAAGAAGAAGAGGAGGAGGATGACAGAGATGAAGGCTCAGAGAGACTCCTGAAGGGCTTGACCCACCAGTGTAGCCTGAGTCTTCATGTGCAGGGTCTTCCAACTGGCTACTGTAGGGACATACATGGGCAGGTGTGTGTGATTCTCCATTTCCATACGTTGTTACACTGCAGCTCCGGGTTGATGTGCCTTCATATTATACAGTTGACAATGAGACTAGGATTAACGAGTATCTTCAGCAGTGATTAATCTTATAAATATAATGTAGATTAGTCTTATTATATTAGTCTAGTCTACAAAATGTCACTGCAGTTTTCCATATCCATACCGCTGAAATATATTTAGCATGTAATTTTTAACATGTAGCGTTGGTTTTCAGGTGGAAGTGTGTTGGAGGAGAAGACAAGGTGACGGGCCGCGCACACAGAAGAAACTCTTTCAGTACAAGGTCCATGATAAAGGAGCCTCCTTCTTTGCTCGTGGGACCTCCAGCGCTGTTCTCTAGCTGTGCCTGTTGACACCTTAGTTGCCTTTTGTATAAAATACAACTGATTGTTGTATTTTAATATGATAATAAAAAATGTTGCCTCCAAAAGTGCGTGGAGAATCAGAGAAACTCAGCAGCCGTTGTCAGTCATTGCATTTAGCTGTTTGTTAGTGTAAATGAGGAAGTTTGGAGGAAGAGCACTGTGTCCCTGCTTCCAGTCCTCCGAGTCGCAGCTCACTTTTAGACTCGTTCTGCCTGGATGAATCCTGTAAACCGTGCCTGCACATGGTGAATATTTTCATGGATACTGAACTGAAAAAAATACATAATGGCTCATTTTTATTTGTTCAAGGTAAAATGTATGCATAATAAAACTGTTATGCCACTGAATACAGCTGTAATGTTCATCCAATAAAAATAAAAAAACAGACACATGCATGTTAATCTTTTCATTTAATGTATTATGTTGATACAATAATAGTAGCACATTTGAGTGTATACCTCTAGTCTAAATACATAACTATTTTAGTTTGGTTCTCATTTATAGATGATGAGTAGTTTTGCACCCTGTTTGTGAAAACCTACTTGGTAATAAACCTGTTAATGTAGTCGACACCAGAGGTCGCCCTGTTCTTACTCTCTACGCTGCAGGTTGAAGGTCGAAGTTGAGAGGTCTGTGTTTGGGACTTGACAACCCATAGATTTTAAACGCTGCTCATGTGTCCCAAGCTCCAGGTCTGAGACATGAGAGGTGGAATTTAGCTAATTAACAAAACAAGGAAGTAGCACGGACGGTAGGTCGTCGGGTTGTCCAGGAGGACATCTGCAAAAACTACATTTTGGAATCTCTGCCGTTTGTCTAGGTAAGAGTGAAGATTTGAACTGTTATCCGTTAGCATTAGCTGTGCCAGCTAAAGTTAGCCTTAGCCTATTTGTAATGGAAAGCAGAGGATGTGATAAAATGTCTTATTATCGTATTGTGTTCGAGTGACTTAGCATTGCTATGGTACCAATAGTAAGGCTTGACTTGCCGGATTCAGAAGAACCATTTGCGTTTTGTGATATCAAGACACCAATCCCCGAAATGCTAAAAAAAAAAAAAAAAACATGCTACACGCTAACATCTCCACTGTGCTAAGCAAGCTAGCTTTAGCGTTAGCGTTGATTTGTTATTAGCTGCAAATTCTCATTTAGCTATAGCATAATACGCTCATTAGGCAATCTCTGTTTTAGCTGTGTGTGGTCTGTTTTAGTGTTTCACGAGCATTTCGAGTTATTTGTACAATACATAAATATTTTGATACTGTGTTGATTGAAGGGCTAACTAACATAGTTAGCTACCTGCTTACTGTTATTATGCATTAGCCTTATGCTGTCAAAACCTGTCCGTAGGTACTAAAAAAGTAAGCCACCTGACTAGGACGTTATATTGGCAGGTTATGTGTATGTTTAACTGTGGTCGAGAAATAATAGGTGTATTTTTGGACAAATTTGGTCCCGTATTTTTAAAAATGCTCCGGTAATAGTTTTGTGTATGGGAAAGATAATGTACGTAAGTCTGGTAGCTAAGTCAGCTAACGTTAGCAAGCTAACAGTTATCCTCAGCGGGTTTTGGCTAAACGTTTACAGTTAAATGATTTTGTTTACCTACTTTCTGAGCGTGTGTGTTAGTAACCGATTACAGCTGACGTTACCAGGAACTAAAAGAGTTAATAAAAGTTAAAAACAATTTGGACAATACGGTAACGTTAGCTAGCGTAAGCTATCGATAGCCGTTAGCTGTTTTCATTAGTTAGCTAGTTAACATTAGCAATTTGACGCTTGACGATAGATTTCTGTACAGGGATTGTGTTATGAAAATGCTTTACCCAGTCAGGACAAACAGTTTACTTGGGGGTTAACTCTGGAAATTTGAGTAGAATGACAATGTAATAAATTAAGTCATTATTTGCACGTGTTTGTGCTTGTACACCTGCTTTTATCAAACTGTTGACATTTACCATGAACTGCTTGCTATTGAGCTTTCAAGGATGTTAAATAATGTAAAGACACTCAATATCCGCCGACCCTGAGAGCCATGTGACTGATTACGCAGTAAACATTTAAGTTTCCCTGTTCACTTTTGCTAAAATAAAATAACATTAAAATTTCGCATTGTACGCTTGAGAGCCACTTTTGAGACTTGTTTTGGATCTCTGGGCTTCACTGGCCCCCTTTGGAAGGTACCTTCACTATTACGACAGGGTTGCATCAGCTCCACTCCTTCAGCATGTTTTTATTTTTTTCAATACAGTCTTTAAAATGGCTGTTTTGCAATTTGAAGGCAGGTACATGTGCTGGAAAACTGCAATTTTACAGTGTTGTATATTCCTTAGAGATATGTGCACGTTAATCTGCAGTATAATAAAAAAAAATGGGAATCAGTATTTAATTTCCACCTTGTTGCTCTAAAGGAATGATCAGAAACGAACTGCCTGCTGTACACCATCCGTTATTACAATGCGGTTACTGATTGACAGGATGTTTCCCTATTTTGTCATCAGCCCTGGTTGTAAAAGGCTGGTGTTGCAGTAATCTGCTCACTACGTTCTACTCGGGTCCACATTTACCACAGTACTAATGGGCTTCACTCGTCAGAGGGACATGCATCCACATACCCTAAATCTGGCACTCAGTGGCGATGCAGTCATGTCATGGAGGATGAACAGAAGTTCTCTGTAATGTTTGTAGATATTGGCATCGTTATTTGGGTATCAGTACTAATCGTCTAGATATAGATAAGGTGTGTAAATGCATTGCATTATACATAGAGCTGGTTATGATGCCACTGGAGTCTATAAATCCTGGAGATGCCTTCAAGCTGGGGATTTTAGGAAGTGTTGCAAAGAGGTAAGTTGGCATTTTCTGCAGCGCTTTGAGTGCAGGTTGTCGTGGTAGTTGATGACACCGAGATGGTTCTTCCTTAAACTCTACACGGTTTTAGTCACAGTAAAGTTGTTGGGGGGGGGCTTTAAAAGCCTTCCTTAATCTGTAAGACACCTAATTAAGCTGCTGAGAACCACTGCGATTGCCCTAACTGAATTTACGCTAACAATGTGAAACACATGGTCTGTTGTGTTTGCAGCTGTGTTTTTGTCTGCGAGTAAATGTGCTGGCATCTCACACGAGAGGCTTATAGACGGTTTCTGTTGGGTTATTAGTTGTCTAACATTTATGCACAAAAGCAGAGTGTTCTGCGATCCTGTGTAGTTCTCTGGGTTTAAGCAGACAAGTTATTTCTCTTATCTCTCTCTAGTAGTTGGTGTATTACAACAAATACCATCCGGTCAGTCAGAACAGGATTTCCACACAGTCGCTGGTCACCTGCCAAAGTGGCTGAAGAGAACACAAACTCACAAGCCTGAGGCTCAGCAGCTCACCAGCAGTCAGCCTGTGGGCGTTGTTCATTTTCCACTCTGCGTGTAAAGGTTGTCTTTCAAAGCGTTTCTCAAAGTTGTCATACTTTTGAGACGTGAATGTCTCAGTTTAGACTGTCGAGCACAGGGGGAGGGTAGCAGTGGGGGTGGCCATAGGCCCTGCTCGTTCTGTTTCCGATCAGCTCAATCCCAGATTAGTTAACTGACGGAGATGCTGTTGAGCCTTTGCCAAATCAGGCCTCACCATTACACCCACGTAACCCTACAGCATGCAGTGAATTGGACATGCAGCTGAGGGATGGAGGCTTTCACAGAAGGGTGAACAGGGCCAGACTCTGGCTGAGAGTCGACTCTACTTCAAAATGGAGAGCAGAAAGGCTTCACTTCAAAACCCTCTTTTGACCTTGGCAGAATCCATTGTGCCGCCTTCCTGGGACAGTGCTGTGTTTACTGTGTAGTGTATTTATAACAGCAGATCAAGAGACTCCTGAGGCAAATTCCTCACAGGGAATGTTTCCGTGGGTCCCGGGGGGACAGCCCGAGCAATCAAGAAGGGAGCACCATGTTAACCACAAGTCATCAGTTAAGCTAAAAACATCGGGACGTAAACGGCCACAAGCCAGAGAGATAACCTGGTCTCCCATTAGCAGGTACGGTGAAGGCTGTATGATGGATGTAGTGTGTTGAGAGCCAGTGTGACAGGTTTGTTATTTTGTTTTGGCACAGCTAACAAGTAATACGCTGCTTACGGATGTCACGTGAAAAGGTGAGGCAAGGTAGAGTTCATAAGGATCAACACAATGGAATATTGTACAAAGCCAGTGTGTTGGCGGAGTAGGGCGGAAAGTTAAACACTGTATTAGAGAAGCGTGTAACTATAAAGAGTAAAAGGCAGCGCTGATCCCTCCTGCTGAGTAAACAGAGAGACGAGCTGAGATTAGACAGAGACGGCAAACTGACTGAGCTGGTTCTGTTTGAAGTGAAGGAAAACGCAGAAAGGCTGAGATTTCACATATTTCTGCCGAATACAGTTTGGTTAAATGAAATATAAAATGAAAATGAATGACTTTTAGTTTAATCCTGTTGTGGCAGCAAAAAAATAATGTGTATGGGCTTAGTTTGTGTGTTGTCCAAATCAGGGATTGTAATATTGTGCATTTGTTTTTTTTGTTTTGTTTTTTTTTTTCAGACTAATAATTTAATGATATTTAATTTGTATTGCTGTTTTACATGTGTAATTATTCTTTTGTATATTTTCTGTACTGCTAAATAATCCAAGCCAGAGAAATGATTATTATTTTTTATATATTATTATTATTATTCCATTAAATACTACTTCCACCTTGGCCCGCATACCCCTTCTGTGTTTTCCTTCCTGAAGCAAAGTGGACTTACAGACGTGCACATCTGTTTGCCTCGGTCTGGCAGCTCAGGTGGAGTTGTACTGTATGTTTTCCAGTGTGAGGAATGTGTCTGCACCTTTTTGGCTGCTGAATGAGCGGTGTGTTACAGTGCTGTTCTAGCATGTGACCCCAGTGTGAGAGAAGTATGTCACTAATTCCATCTTCAGGACAGAGCAGCCTTATAAGAGCTGAGCTCTGGGTGAGTGTTTGTGTGTTGGTGCCCATGTTTCTTTGGAGATAGACCATGATACACCTTGGCGCAAGATAATATTTATGAAATAGATAATGATTTCACTTGTTCATCTAGATAACAATCAGATGAAATTAGTTTTTCAAGGCTGCAGAAACGTCTTTGCAGCTGTCTAGAACCTTTTCAGCTTTAAGATGTAAATCATGAAAACACATACTAACGGACAGTCATGGGATTTCAACAGTGCCCGTATGAAAAGTGCTCATTATCTACTAGATTTTGCACAAGTCCTGCCTTGTGGTAGTGCTGAAGGGGATTTTCAGACAGTCATTTAGCTCCTTTTTTTTTTTTTTCCTGAACAGTCACATTATTAAAATGTTCGCCACGTAGTTTCCTGTTACTCAACTAATTGTATCAGCTCCTAAGTGTGTTAAAAAGAGTAAAAACAAAAGAAAAGTTCAAACTGTTTTCAATTAGACCAGTTTTTGCTGTATACCAAGAGTTAAATAACTATTTATTCCTCCTCCAGGTCCCTGGATGCCCCGCGGCGCACCATCCTCGCCCGGCCAGTTCATCCCAATGGCCGGGAGTTGACCCCGCCCACCAAGATGACGCTGCGCGAGAGGCTAAGAGAGAGGATATCTGCGGCTTTTTACCACCACGGGCTGCTGTGTGCCTCCTACCCAGTACCCATCATCCTCTTCACCTCTGCCAGCATTCTCACCTGCTGGTAAGTGTTTCTCTGTTTGAGACGGTGTGCCCATGCTTCTCTACTCTGCGCCATCAGCAGAAGTACAGGTAGTCGTGCTGAAAATATCATGTGTGAGAGACCACCTCATCTCCTTCCTACACCTGTCTGATGTTAGAAATGGAGAATCAATACTTGGTTATTTTCTAGCAAGCAAGTTACACAGCATATTGATGAAATGGATTTGTAGTTTGAGGCACTGAACTACTGTATCACTATTTATTGCACTTTTTGTACCAATATGTATGTATAACAGGGACCTTCCAGAAGAGATTGTCTGAAAGCAGATACCCTATCTATATTAAACAATATTACATTACCCTCTTTATGATAACCAGCTTTTCACCCTCCATCCAAGTTTTTAGAAAAATGCTGAATACTTTTCTGCAGCGTGCTAAGACACGCCATTCAAACTGTATGTGTCCTTCTAACATAACCTGCCCAGAATCCATCAAACCCGCTGTCACTTGGAGATGACAGGAGCTTTAAAAGTGCTTTTCAAACCTACAACCAGCCAGTTATTGGACTTTCTCTGAATAGGGAATGTTTCTTGAATATATGTACAACTACAGACCTGTTAGAGCCTCATTTAGTGCAGTTTCAATAAAACACAAGGCAAAAGCAGTCTTCACAGTCTGTCGACAGGATGACTTGTGCAGAATATGATTGGATAGAGGAGATAAATAATGGACTCATTTGACCTGGCCATCTGCGCACACACATATCAGCCTCCCACTGACACAACGACACAAACATTCACTTGACACACACACATATCTGCTCTTGCTAAATCACTGGTCAAAAGAGAGGACATAGGTCAGAGAGCTGGCCTGGCTTCATCAGTACAGGTGCTGTAAAACAGCCTTAGCAATCTGAGACGCACACATGCACCTGCTGCGTGATGCCGTTGCAGCACCTTACAGCAGGGGTGCTGACCAAATGCACGTCTGACCACCACCCAGAGCGAAATGAAAGAAAAGAGTTTGACGACGGGGATGTTAAAGGCAGAACTAGAGCAGAGGTCTGTGAGAAAGTGGCCCTGTGAGAATGCAAGGTCTGTCCCTCCATCTGTCTGTCAGGAGGGGGGCTGAAACAGCACAAAAGAGGCCTTTGTGAAGGTACAGTGACCTTGGAGAGCAGGCCAGACTGAGGGAGGGAGGAGACGAGGAAAAGAGGAACGTGGGGAGAGAGAGGGGTAGTAATAGAGAGTAATATTTGTGCAAGAGGACAAAATTACCACACACTGTCAAAGCAGAGGTTGATAATGCTATTGGCAAGTACTTCAGCAGCTGCTCTTCAGTTGTGGACACTCTTCTGCAGTTAATTCATGTTTCTTAAGTTACATTGTTTCTTAAACAAATCTATTCTGTTCTATCTAATAGTGACATTTCGGGAACATTTTCCAAAAGATCCTCAGCTGGAGGATGGTATCATTACAGATTGGAAAGACGAAAAATATTATGTTATATGGGCAGAAATGCAAGCACATACTCCAGGGAAATATAATATGTCTGTTGGGAGAATACACAAAAGCCTTTTTCTGTGTGTGCCTGTATGTTACTGTCCAGTCACTGCAAAAGTCTTGACATGATAGTTCTGTTAAGTGACAGGAACAACTAAACAGTTGGTACATTGCAGACACATTTCCTGTTACTAAGGTAAATCTACATCTACATTTTCAACATGAGGAAACAGGGACCCACTTTGTCATGTTTACAAAAAAGATGATTTGCTGAACACATGCAATTTTGACCCATCGTAAAGGTAACACGAACATCTGTCAAGCTAAGGACAGGTTTAGTGGTCAAAGGCCCAATACCCATTTCTGACAAACAGCCACATAAAACAAACCTAATTGGCTGAATGTATCACCACATGTTAGCTTCATGATAAGGATTGGACAATGGTCTGACACTTCCACCTCTGTCTATCAGTCACTTAACTGACTGATCACTTAAGTGACTTATGGGAAGATGTTGATAAAGAATCAGAGTATGCACCAGTGAGAAAGAAGGTTGGGATTGTGTGCATGGACAGAAGGAGAGAGATGAAACTGAAAACCTTTGAAATTGAAACTTTAATGCTTTTGTAAATTCAGTTCTTTGGTTTTAAGTGTATATCTATATGCAGGGAATTGAGAGATAAGATACGAGATCACTTCAATTATCCCCAAAGGGGAAATTCACTAATTGTGCTGTAGACTAGACTCTCTAGATAGTAGTTGGTTTGTTGCAGTGATGTAATACAGAAAGTTTTGTCTGTGTAACAAATTAATCTTTTAAAGGCTTATGACACACCAGACATCCTCAGCATTGTTTGTAATACTCACAGGTGGAAATTTCCCTTAGAAAATGTCGCTAGGGATTTGTCTTTTGGTCTGTCGCAAAAGCTTTATGGCTTTGACTTGCCTTGGAGTTTAGAGATGCTTATTGTCCCTGGTGTGACTCGGCCCCTTACTGTCATTTCTGTCTTACACCTGGACTTGTTAAGCTTGAGTGCTAAAAGTTTCATATGTGGTTTTAGAAGGACAGGAATGTGCTGCGTTGTTAATGTTGTGATGTGGGTATAGTGCTGTGAAAAAGTATATTTGTCACACTTACATGATTCAGGTCATCAAACTAATTTGAATACTACACAAAGATAACCAGAGCAAAAACAAAATTCAGTTTTTAAATGAGGATCTCATTTAATAAGGGAAAAAGGTGCCCAAACCTGGATAACCAGTTTGATTGCAGTTGGTGGCAACAACTGCAATAAAACGTTATAGTCATGAGTCTTTCACAAGAAATGTTGGCCCACTCCTTCTTTGCAGAATTGTTTTAATCCAGCCACATTGGAGTTTTGTTTTTTTTGTTTTTTTTAATTTTGGACTTGCTTCAGTGTTTCGGATCTTTGTCCTGCTTCATAACCCAATGGCCGGACATTGTCCTTCAGGATTTTCTGGTGGAGCACCTTATTCATCTTTCCAGCAATTATGGCAAGTTGTCTGTGTCCTGAAGCTACAAACCAGCCCCAGACCGTCACACTACCACTTTCACGTTTGACTTTTGATATGATGTTCTTTTTATGAAATGCTGTGTTAGTTAACAGGACCTGCACACCTTCCATAAAGTTCAACCAATCAGTCCACAGAATACTTATCCAAAAGTCTGGGGAATAACCATCTCTGGCATTGATCAGGCCTGAGTGTGGCAAGTCAAATAGATTCAGCTTTCCAAAAGATTTGGTTCATGAAAGTTCATCATTGTGTGAACTTTTTCCACATAGGACCAGGCAGGTTTGGACAGTTTTTCTCCCTTGATTCATGAAATCATTATTTAAAAACTACATTTTCTATTTACTTATACTTTACTATTTATATTTGGGTAATACTAAAAGTTGATGATCTGAATCATTTAAGTGTGACAAATATGCCAAAAAATCAGAAATGAGCCAAATAGTTTTTTACAGCAGTGTATATGTATTCAGTATCTGTGTAAATCTCTATTATCTAGCCATCTCTCCTGCTGACACTGACAACTCTGTTATCTACTGAGTGGTTCAGGGTTTCCCAACACTGCTAACAAACTGGCTACCCCTACAAACACACAGGATGAGGACATAAGTTGTTTGGTGCTCAGAGGGAACTTGTTTTATAAGGACCCACCCATTTCCAGGAAAAAGAGGGAACGGGTCTCTCCAGGTAGTACTTTATATGACAAGAAAAGCGAGAGGCCCTGGTTTCATGTTCTCTGAAGTGAACACACATCACACAAACAGCCATTGAAACTAAAGTACGCCATTTAAAAATGACTGCATCAACAAGTAGTTTGTTCTTTTCAACTCTCCTTTTTTATCTTTTGAATGCATTTTTTTATGTTTGTCATTCAAGGTTATGTTATGTCTAGCATTTTGTACCACACTTACGACCTTTCTATTTAAGATTTTATTTAATCAATGTGTGTGTCTGATACTGGTCACATGTAGTTGTGTAAGTTGAATTTCCTTAAAACACTGTAAAACAGCAAATAATCACTTTTGGCATTTGAAAAAAAAAATCTGTACCTCCCTTCCTACTCTCTCTCCTAGCTATCCATTGCTGAGGCTTCCCCTGCCTGGAACAGGTCCTGTCGAGTTCACCACAGGGGTGCGAGACTACACCGTCCCTTCCGAGCCTCAGGGAGACCGTGGAGAACAACCCGACTGGGTGAGCAGAGAAGGAACACACGCATTTATGCACTACAGCAATTTTGGTGTCTAACCATAACTTTTGTCCATATTCCTTAAACTGCATTCATTGTTAAACCTTAAATACTAATCCTTTTCCTAAAAAAACATTCTTATCTCAAACTTGAATATGCCTATCAAGGAAAAGTGTCTAAAACTGGCTCTCAGACCCAGAAATGGTACAAGTTTCATAGCAAAGATTGAGGGTCATAAATAATGAAAGCAGAAGAAGAGTACACAGCCAGTCATAAGTAGGTTTAATTTATTAACAGGATTAACAGAAACAACATTTTCAGAACGCTGTCTCTGTCTTGAGTTCAGGTCACCTTGTTATTGTTGCCACATACATATTTGTGTGTGTATATGTTTGCTGTAGTATCGGGGTCCTCCAGTCGCCTACATCCAGCAGGTGTTGGTAAAGGCTGCGGTATCTCCGTGGGACAGCAGCCTGGTGCCAGTGGATGTTTTTAGGTCACCACTGGGACAAGTCTTCAGCCTGCTGGAGGAAATCCACAACCATGTCCAGTCTGACAGGTAAAAATACTCACTCATGTATATGTAAACACATACATACAACTTGTTTTTTCCCCCCTCAGTTAAAAAATATTAATGGAAATGTGTCGTCCTACAAGACCGCATTGCTAGATCATTGATATTGCAAAATTATACATTTATATCCATGAAAAATTATATCAGCATTACCGTTTTATTTATTAATTTCTGTCCCACAACATTTTTAACCAGTTTAAAGTCAAGCCTTGAACCAAAAAAAAAAAGAAAGAAACAGCACTCAGCAAGCCATCGATCTGTTGTGAGGTCCAGGACTTTGGCACGTGCTGTGTTGCAGTTTTGTTTGTTATTCTGTACCAATTATTGATTTGTTTTCTTTGCTGGAAAGCTGCAGAGTGCAGCTGATCAAAACAAAGTGTGTTCAATTCTAAAACCTAGAATTAGTAATGTGGTACTTAACTAATTATCAATTAAATCTATGCATTTAAGTTAATAATTTAACTTATTAAAATTGTTTGGTTATGTTATTCTTGAGTTCAGATTACTTGAGAGGCCTTTGTTATCAGAGAGCCGTGTTAATATCAGCTTCTTCTCTTTGATCCCTTTTCCTCTCACCTCCTCCCCCTGTTCCTCACCTCCCTCCTCCTTGTCTGCTCCTTGACAGCTCCGGGGTCCGCAGTCTCGAGACGTTATGTCTCCAGGTGACAGACCTGTTTCCAGGGCTCCGGCGAATGCAGTCGGTGCTACCAGAGCATGGCTGCCTGCTTGTCTCTCCCGGCAACTACTGGCAGAACCAGAGGGAGCTCTTCGACTCGGACCCTGACCTCCTGAAGACCATCCAGAAACATGAACCCAAAGGCCTGCACACTTCGGCCACGCTGCGAGGTATGGATAATGAGGACTCACAAGGTTGGATATAGGATAAACACTAACATACAGTCTGCACTTGAGATAGTGGGAAAAATTAATCCTTATTCTTGCTTCTGGAATATTTACTTTAAGGGAGAAGATGCAACCTAAGTTGTTGTGTTCTGTTGTGTGTTGTGAGACTTGTGGAATTCAGAACACTAGAATAAAGAAAAGTATATTTTGAGCCATTTAAGCTTGTACATTTCACACCACTAAGCTGAAATGGTTGTGTTCTGTGTGCATTTGTTCTAAAGACTCAAGGAAAATTAGGGCCCCTTTCACATGTATTTGTGACTTGGCAAATGCTCCTGTGGACATTAATGAAAATGAGAGTTAACGTTGAAAATATCTAATATATAATAAGTGTGAACCAGTTTCATGATTGAGAGATTTACAATAATTTTGTTGTTATAATTTTTTTTTTTTTTTTTATAAAGGGTGTACGGTGATTTCAACATTTACTTTTTCTAAATTTTCTGAGATCTCTTAGACACCACTAGAGAGTTAATGGTGTATCATTGATCTTATAATTTCTCATTTTCAGAAATCCCCTAGTGTAGCTTTGGTTCCTGTTGCTTTGTGCCACCACTACAGCTGTATTTACATTTTAAACTCTTTTAGAGGATGGCAGTTTCAGGAGATGTGTGTTCTCTAATATAAATTGTGTGTCAGTATGGTATGGGTTGTGTAAAATACAGAATGAAGGTTTTATACAAATCTCTAATACTCTGATTGCCTTGTTGAAAGGCATCCGCCACCATTCAACAGAAGTCATTGTAGGGAGGCAGCGAGCAGGAGATTAGCGGTATCAACAAACTAAGAGGCTTTTATTTTGCCAGAGAACAAGTAGTTTCATTCCATGGGAACTTATTGAATTATCTTAAAACCTTGCCCACTGACATAGTGAACCAAATCACCTTCCCCAAGCCAGCTCAGCATTCTGCCTCACCTTCCATCTCAAGTAATTTGAAGGTGGGAAGCTTATTCTTGAGCTTGAGTCAGGAACAGCTTGGCTGCCACACACAATCAGGCGGATACTCCTGTTCACACTGAGCTGATAGAAGGCCAAGCAGGCTGCTGTGGGAAAGCTGGGAGGCCCAAACACCACAGGGCAGCCTGTTTGGATTATATCAGCATTAAAAGAGGATAATGATTATTTTTTATGTGTTTCAGACCTGTTGTTTGGTGTCCCTGGAAAGTACACAGGCGTCAGTCACTACAATAAGAAGAGGGTGGTGACTTATACAATCACCATAGTGCTGTCCAGCTATGACGCAAAGTAAGTTGCATCCATATTAGAAGATGATATAAAGGTGCAGCTTTACTTGAGTTGAAAGAAAGTGAATGATTTTTTTGTTTTTTGTCTTCATCTTGTCTTTTCTCTTTATGTCACCGTGTAAAGGCAATAATCTGCATAAATGCGTAAGCTGCTGCTATGATGGATGGTTTTGTTTGGAATTATGTTTCCACCAGTTTCCACCAGTTGTGTCACATGAAGACTAATTGGATCCTACATTTTTCTTTACATACCTTGAAGTGGTTTATATTTTGTTGCAGGCTGCATTTATTATGCTTACAATTACATCTGTAGCTTAAACTCTTTAGACATTACGTATAAGTAAGAAATGCTATTTTCCAGAGACTTTAGTCTGGAAATATCTGGCATAAACAACGCACTCTCCTGAAGTAGGGACAAGTAATCATTTGCATAGCGCTAGCTTATTTACAAGACTTGTTTAGGAATAATCAGTTAGTTGTGCGTCTCTACAGTGCCGAAAAAGATGATCCTAATCTGTGTGTGCGTGCAGGTTCCTGGGCAGCCTGCGGGCTCGTCTGACACAGCTCCACCCGTCAGCCAATTGCAGCCTGAGAGATGACCACATGGTTCACGTCCACTTCAAGGAGGAGATCGGCATCGCAGAGCTCATCCCCCTCGTCACCACGTACATCATCCTTTTTGCTTACATCTATTTCTCCACACGTGAGTCCAACATGCTATTTCTAATGTATCTTCCATACTACTCTAACCTGTCCTGTGTTCTGTCGCACTCTTGTACAAAAAAGTCACATCTCTTAGTGTATGAAAGGTGCCAACTATCCAGTCTCGTGCCAGCCGTTGTGCCTTTGGGTGTGCACGTGTGTTTGTATGTGTGGTTTGTTCCTGTCTGGTGCAGGGATAATCCTCACACAGGAACATTGTACTCTGCTGTAAGAATGCACCCAGCTGACACTTCTGTGGCTTGCCAGTACAAACATTAGCTCAGAGAACAACACATGCGCTCAAAGTACACGAAATAAATATTCACACTCAAGTGGATAAGTCTGTTGATGTTGCTTCTAATTGAATTTACAAAAGCAAACTAAAAGTTCCCTTTTAACCATTTTGTTTATATTAAAATATTTTTTATCTCCCTTTATGTTGATCAATTATAAAGAACTTTATTCCTCATTATGCATCTTTTTTAAGAATTAGAGCAGGAAAATAAATTCTGTCTTTAGAAAAATTAACATTTGGATAATTTTAGTTTTCTGAATATTTAATGAGTTCACAAAATCTTTATTCCTCTTCCAGCTGTCTGGCATCTTGCTTCTTTATTTCCTAAGACAAGAACTGTTTTGAAAATTTGATTAGATTTCATCTGTTGTATTATCATATTCTGAGTAGTGATTTTGTCGCTTTAAAAAAAAAAGGCACTTCATCACATCATTTTTGAAAGACATGTCACTGTCCTTATGACTGAGCTGTTAAATTGTTTATACAACAGCTGTGTAAATCGTGTACTTTAACGCAACCTATTATTCCTCTTTGCAGGTAAGATTGACATGGTGAAGTCTAAGTGGGGCCTGGCTCTGGCTGCTGTGGTCACAGTCCTCAGCTCTCTGCTCATGTCTGTCGGACTGTGCACGCTGTTTGGACTGACACCCACACTCAATGGAGGGTACAAATACACATTTTCTCAACATATACAATTCTGGAAAATTACTAAGAAGATTATGTGTGTTTCCTCAAAAGTTTTTAGTCAGGAACGTGCCATTAAAATTTGTTTGTGACATTGCAAAGATTATGGAAGCCGTCTTAAAGCCAGTGTGTCAAGAAATCGGGTGTAAAACAGGAAATTGTTGGTCAATCCATGAAAGTCCTGGCAATCCCACTTTGGTTTAGACTTAAAGTATTACTAATGGGTGGATTAGTCATAAATATTTATAAACATTTTTGAGACATTGATTGCTACAGTTTATGTGATTCCCTGACTTCTCCTCTAGCCATTGCCATCATTTTTAAAATACAGAAGAGATTGTCATGAAACTTAGCACAAATATTATAATATATGGCGAGGATGAAGTTTTACTTCAGTTGTCATTTAGTTCTCATTTATCTCTATTATTTCCATGCTAATGTGTCCTGTTAATATTTACTGCCTTGACAGGCTGTTACTGTTTGATCATTACATGTACCTCTTATCTTATTCACAGCAAGACAAGGACATGTCCAGCACCACACACATACACACACATCAGCTTTTGGCCTTCCCTCTTCGCCTGCTTTGACTTTGCATGGATTTGTGTTAATGTTTACAGCACGCTGGCAAAAAGTCAGTGGGTCAGTGTGAATAAAGATGAAGGGATGGGGCGTGGATGTGGGTGGGACTATGAGATATTGACATTTAATGGTTGTCCAATCATTTGGGGATTACTGGGAAGCAGACATCATGGCGTGACAATGGTACAGTGTTGTCCAACCATTGAGTAAGATCCACGCAAGTCTGCTATGGGTTGTGCTTGTACTTTTTTGGGTTTGCATAAACACACACTAAGGTCGATGTAACCAAGTATGCATGCAAAATTAACTGTTTATTCCTAGACTGTGTTTGCGTTTTTACGTACTGTTACTGAGTAAAGATTTAACATGCAGAGCCGCTGGCGGCTTTGTGACCCAGTTATACAAACAGGCTCCGTTCACAGCGACATTAAAAAGAATAGAAAGTCTAATGTCAGTGCACCACTGCTAGTGCAGCAAAATACGCTCTTCAACCCAAATCCTAGAAAGTTACAAAAAGGAAAAAGAAGCGTGTTTAAATGTAATAACTGTAACTATGGAAAGGTCAGAATAAGCAAGTTGTGCATTGAGGTTTCAAACTAGTACACTTGTTTATTATTCTTACATGCATTGTTCAAAACTTACTGCACTTTTTAACATTTTCTAAACTGTCATAACCTATAAAGCAGTAAATATTATGTTTTCCTTTTTTGTTTCTAATTAATCGCACATTTTGGGACTGAGGTTGTACTTGTTTTTCTGTTTTCTCTGCAGTGAGATTTTTCCATATCTGGTGGTGGTGATTGGTCTGGAGAATGTTTTAGTCCTCACCAAGTCTGTGGTGTCCACCCCTGTAGACCTCGAGGTCAAACTGCGCATTGCTCAGGGTGAGGATGTAGCATGTGTTGAATCTCTGGGTTTACTACAGAGCCAGCAAAGTCACCAAATTATTATTGTATTAGCTAGTAAAAACATTTATTACATATGAAGTACCTATTCTTTTTAAATGTTTCTCTTTCTTCAGGCCTTAGTAATGAGAGCTGGTCTATCATGAAGAACATGGCCACTGAACTGTGCATCATCCTCATTGGATATTTCACTCTGGTGCCAGCTATCCAGGTAACAGATCTATAGTTACATTCATGCAAGAATAGGAAATGATAGTCAGCCTCATAAGTCAAGTCTCATAATCTATAATAATCATAAATTATACTTGTGAAACAAACACCTAACTTTTCACATTAGTCATGTCTGTGTGTTTGGAAAATATGACAAAACTATTACAACTATCGAAATATACAAGAAGCATGTACAGTTGGCATTAAACCTCTACATTGAATTTTTTCAAGATGCATACTCCAGGCATTTTAAAAATAAACAGTTTGCACTTCTGTGCCAAGTTAGCTTGTACGTGCTACATGTTTGTTACAGTGACGGACGCTAACGTGGGTTAGCCTGTGCAGTGGTCTGATGTCTCCACTCGTTCCTGTGTTTTGTAGGAGTTCTGTCTGTTTGCCGTTGTGGGACTGGTGTCTGACTTCTTCCTACAGATGTTCTTCTTCACCACAGTACTATCTATAGACATCCGCCGCATGGAGGTGATAACACACATACACACCGCCCTGAACATTTATAGCTCTTATGTAATTTTAATTCAGTCATGTTCAAAAGTTTAAACTTCGATAAACAGTTTATTAGATAAACTTTTTTTGCACCCCTAAACCCAATAGGTTTTTATTGTATGTTGTTGGTAACTGCATACTGCATATTCCATGTATATTTATTTATTAATTTAAAACTACTAATTAAAACTTGAAACATAAAGGCACTAAAATGAAAACATAACTTGAAAAGCACAAGCTGGGCCTCAGGTCAGGTTATTGGCCAGGTTACTGGCTCACATACCTTCACCACATAGTTTTCAGATTACTGTATTTCCATATTTGTACTTCTTATTCAAAACCTCTTAATTTCCAGTGTTGGTCTTTTCCTGTCACACACATACTGAAACCTTTGGTAATGAGCTGTAGTCCATTAAACTTTGGATTCATTTGGTTTATGAAAAATGTATAATCTATACAGCTGCATTTAATTTATTGTTTAGCCTTTAAAATGTCAGAACATTGTGCACAGTGTCCAGCACTGCTTGGTTGTGTCTAGTATTTTCTTTTTGACTCCAAATTATAAGTTCAAAACAAAGTGATAAATCACTGAAAAGTAACAATTACTCACATTAGAGTAGAAAATGTTTTTTGCTTTGAGGAAGTAATTTAAATCACAAATTGATTGCTTCATCAATTTTAGTTGTACAGCTGCAGGCAGTTATCAGATGGTGTTGTTTTTGGCAGGAATCAAACTACCCCTTTTTCAGTAAAACATGTTTGGCATTTTTGGAAGGTTAAAAACGAGTCACTGCAAATAAATGTTTAAGCCAGCTCATTCCCCCTCAGTTGGCTGACCTGAACCGTCGTCTGCCGGCTGAAGCAGGGCTTCCTCCACCCAAGCCTGGCCCACTGCGTCCACGGGAGGTTCCTCCACCGCCACGACCCTCTCCTCACACCATCACCTTGCAGACCCCTGCTTTCAGGAACCTTAGGCTTCCTAAGAGGCTCCGTGTGGTGTACTTCCTGGCACGCACACGCCTGGCTCAGCGCATCATCATGGTGAGGGGACAGATTCTAATCTGACTGTATTTGTACATCTTGTTTCAATCACTGTTGCGTTGCATTGACTGACGGGAACATTATCTGTTAAACATCTGTTGCTTCAGTGACGTCAGTGTTGTGGCACCCTCAGTCTGACTTTACCACATGTACCATTTCTTTAAGATGGATCAAATAGATTTTAAGTTTGAACCACATTAACAGAGACTAGATCAAGCTGGCTAGATTAAGCTTTCCTTTCTTCAGGCATGTTGGCAAGAGGAAGAGAGAAGTAAAACATTTTTAAAAATGTATTTCTTACACAACACTTTCAACTTTCATGCAAAGGTCAAGTAAGACAAGGTGAATTTTAACAATGTGTTTTAATTGCTCACAAAAAACAGTTAATGCTACATCACAATCGAATAAGTTACAACAGGCAATCTTTAAGAAAGGGGTGTGTGTGTGTGTGTATATATCTATATATATCTCTATATATATCTATATATATCTCTCTCTCTCTCTCTCTCTCTCTCTCTCTCTATATATATATATATATATATATATATATATATATATATAAAATACCCATTTATGATAATTGGATGCTAACATGTAGCTACTGTTCATAGCTTTTTATCTCATGAGGATTAATTATATCAATTTTATTGTCATATTCACACAGAAAATGTGTTAAATAATTCATGTTAAAAGATCTAGGAGCTTTGAGAGAAACCAGAGTAGCTGGTTCATTGCTTTTGCTCTTTATCTTAATCAAAACTAACCGTCTTGTAGCTGTAGCTATATCAAAAAAAA